>JABUQX010002380.1:30000-37500 GCA_015478945.1 Trachelipus rathkii | reverse complement strand
ATCTGAGTATATAATAAGGCGCAAACAAATTTGAAATTTAGTTTTTAATGCGATTACATACTGCAATAATTCTTGTCCTCATCCGAGTTGTCACTGCAGTCATCAGAACCGTCACAGGACCAAAGACGGGATATACATTTCCCATTTGCGCAAATGAATTTATTAGGTGCACACGTGTAATTAGCTTGAACACACATTCTGTTTTCATTCGCTAATTTGGTTGTTGCATTGCATTTACAATCTATTTTCTGAAAGATAAGGAAAAAGATGACAGCTAATAATTTCTTAAGATTTCTGAAGATTCAATATAAACTTTTAATTAATATTCATTTATTATATTATTTCAAATTTCATTGTTGTCATAATTTGAAACATAAAAAAGAGCAGAATGTAGAAAAAAAAAATCCATCTTAAAATGATATTTATGATAACTTTATTTTTTCTTCCATAGAAAAATTTACGAAACTATAAACAATTTAAAAATTCTAAATAAACAAAACACATACTGAAAAACACTAAACTAGTATAATAATATAATATTTATAATGGGCAAAGTCCACAAAATGTTATATTTCAAATAAGAATAAAAACATTTAAAATAGCGAAATATTTTAATCTTAATGTTAAAAAAATCAAAAAAAAAAAAAAAAAAAAACAACAAACTTTCCTCTATCCGATACTGGATGACAAGATTGTGCACATCCACCATTATTCACTTTACAAGGTCAAATATTCTTGACATTCATGTTTAGAAACATCTGAAATATTAATATTATTATTATTATTATTATTATTATTATTATTATTATTATTATTATTATTATTATTATTATTATTATTATTATTATTATTATTATACCTTTCATTACCCAATTATAGGGTAATGCTGGAGGTGTGCGTAGAAAAAGTAGAGAAGAACATGACGCATGTCGAATAAAAGCCCCCCCCCCCTTTATTGTCCCCTTTATACCCCAATGAGAAGTCGCAAACAGAAAAATCCACCCTGAGAGTTCACGAGACCACGACGGACCCTCACTGTGGTATCTCGACAATGTGTGGTTCATCTCCTGGGCAAAGCCCACAACCATACCCTCACAAAACCCCGCCATTCTCCTGTATTGCACCTTTCTTCTCGCCTCTGCAATACTCACATTGAAATCAGCTTCCCAGCAAACTCACCACTATACATCCGGCCTAACCAACCGGCTATCACCATATTTTCCTATGACTAAATCATCTCAAGTACTCTAGTTCTATTCTACTCCTACGACTTTTTTCCACACCACACACTCCCTAATGCGTTAATCCTATATCATTTTCAATCTACATGCCCCTAGATTGTCCACTACAGATGACCTTAGATCTATATGTCTATTCCATACCATAGTTTCAGTACATTACATTAACACAGGTAACAAAATACACTCATGCAAAACCTTAGCCACTAAGATTTTCCTTTGATCCACAGTTTAAAAATTGCACCACCACTACCACCATTCACTACTTTCTTACTTACATCGTATAATATATTCCTTTTCATGCCAACTATATCTAAAATTTAAACTCAGGTATTGTTTCAATTGCAACCACCAACATGGAACTTCACACGCAGACTCTCCTCACTCACTACCATAACCTACTCTTCTACGTTTACTTCCCAACCCCTCCTTACTTACCCTGCCAAACACCTCTACCAATCCTCCAAACTCTCAAGAGACGTCACACAAACCAAATCATCAGGTACAGATAAGCAGATTACCCTCCACTCTTCCAATTTCCTCATTCTAATACTCCCCTACCACCCCTAAACTAATTCTTCATCACCCCATCCATAACAAATTAAATGCCAAGAGACATAACACATCCCTGCTCATTCTTATGATAAATTAAACTCATTGCATCTCATGCCAATTAATAAGTATATATATATATTATATTATTATAATATATATATAATATATATATATATATATATATAAATATATATATTAATATATATATATTATATATATATAATATAATATATATATAATAATAATAATATATATAATAATATATAAATATAATAATATATATATATATATAATATATTATATTAAATACAAGTCTATCAGATAATACGAAATAGTGCTAACAGTATATGATAATAGTGGATAGTTATTAATTATTATAATGTTATTATATATGTTTATTGATTGAATACATAATTATTGCATTAATATTACGATAATAGGGCTAGTGATAAAAATTATTTTTTTCAATTAACCTAATATTTGTATAGTATATTGAAAATTGGTATTATTTTATTGTAATAATATTTTTTTCTTTTTAAATTATATATATTATTATTTAAAAGCGCCCGGTAGCTCAGTTTAGAGCACTCGCCGAACAA
Source organism: Trachelipus rathkii (assembly GCA_015478945.1). Taxonomy (NCBI): domain Eukaryota; kingdom Metazoa; phylum Arthropoda; class Malacostraca; order Isopoda; family Trachelipodidae; genus Trachelipus; species Trachelipus rathkii. Next base: position 35,108 of record JABUQX010002380.1, on the reverse strand, counting down.
AGCCGAGGGTCCCAGTTCGCAAACTGTCGGGAGAATTGAGCGATTCTCTCCTGGGCTTGCTCCATCGCTCGGAGTAATTGATACACCCCTCCTAGTAGTGGAGTTGGTGTGTTGTTATCTCTGTAAATATAAATTAATATAATATATATTATATATATAATATTATATAATATATAAATAATATATATATATTATATAAGATTATATATTATATATATATATATATAATATATATAATATATATATATATATATATATATATATTAAACTTTTGCATGCAGTAAATTACCTGAATATCTCTAGGAGATTCACTAAGGCGTGATACCATTTCGCGCATGTTACTTCCAGTATACTTGTTAGCTCTGTAAACACCCCTCAACTGCAGATCAGTCCAATACATATAATCTTCATGGATTGTTATTGCGAATGGGTAAATCGTTGCCGAAATGAATAACTTTAAATACATTAAGATAATATTTTGTTTCCATATATACAAATTGGTATTTATTTTGTAAAAGAAAATTGTCTGAAGATAATAAAATACAACATGGATTACATGAAAAATATTGGGCAAATATCGGAATAAAACAAAATGTATTAGAATATCTCTGGTAAAATTGTAAATTTTAGGATCATAGACGCTAATGAAAATTAAATGTTAAGAGTACAAAATTAAATATAATTTTGAAAATTAAAAAAAATTAATAAAAAAAATCGTACCTCTCGATTGCTTACGTTCAAATAAGCTCGTTCAATTTTTTCTTCAATTGCATCTGTCCAATACATCATTTCTTGGTCATAATCTATGGCTAAGCCACTAGGCTGACTAATGTCTTTATTAATTAAAACTTCTGGGAAAGTTCCTGCCATTGTTGCCCGCAATATTTTGCCTTTAATTACACTCTTACCCCAGTCTGTATAGTACATATATCTGTGAAAGAAAGATTTTATTAGTTATTAATTAATTTGTCGTTGGTTTGTGCATATAAGTATAAAATTTAAACTTTTTTAAATCTTTAAATTAAAGAAATAAGAATGCTAGTACAAAAAATTATGAGATATTTTTAAAAGATTAATGTTTACCCTCTGCATGGATCCAATGCTATAGCTCGAGGTCTGTCCACTTTAGCAATCATTACAAGATGGCTTCCATCTGGGTTGATTGAATAAATACTTCCATTATTGGTATCAGCAAAATAAATTTTATTTGCTACCCAGTCATAAGCAACACCTTCCGGTATTGTTGCAAATGGCAAGCTAACTAATTCTTCAGGACTGGATGGAGAATCACTCGGTATAATACCCATTCGTGAAAATGGTCTAACCTGTGTATAAATCAGTTTTTTGTCGTCATAATCAAAATCTAAACCAACAGCATTTACAAGGCCACTAACTGGTTCAAATGGAACACTATGTTGACGCGGGGTCAAGAAAAGACTTCTGATCTCTGTTCGGGTAAGGAAGATGAGAAATTCATCTGGATCTTTGCAAGATCGTTTGTCTTCTGCTAGAACCCCAACAGCACAGGCACATTTATATGGACCTTGCTCGTGTTTTTCAGGTAAAGAAAAGCATAACTGTTCACATCCTCCGTTTCCTAAACGGGTACAGTGATTTTCAACCTTTGTTGGCTGGTTATTAGGGTCAAAAATGGCAATATCACGGAGAGTTTTTAAGTTAGTTTTAAATCTTTCTGGAGCTGTTGTATTTCCAGGATGCTTGGAAGCTTTAAATATAGTTCCCAGGTTCCTATCTATCCAATATATTGATTCCTCCGAAAGGGCAAGTCCCATAGGATTTGGAAGATTTCTTCTTATAATTTCACGGTTGCCGCCAGCAAAGTTTATCTAATAACAAAAAAATAATAATTTTTTACTCTGTGGGATTCATTGCTCTAAAATTAAGTGACTCGAAACTGTCGTACTTCTTGCAATACCCCGACAATGGACGGAATAAAGCAAGCAGTTTAAATTACGGTAATGACGTTAAGAGAAACAATAAACAATCATCATCAACTTTACCGTATTAATGGTGTCTAATCTGGAGTCTACCCAGTACACGTCACTCGTATACATATCAACACGAGCTCTAGGATTTCCAATTCAGAGTTACCAAGTTCAGTTCAATATCAAATTGCATAACCATACTGAAATTGGCCGTAATCAATCAATAAAGTACTGTAACAATGATAGCAAGTGAATTAACATGAAGAAATAATTGTACAAATAAACATAATGATTAATAAATATTTCTATAAAGCTCTAAAAAAGGCAAATCTTTTTAGGATCCTTTCATTATTATTATTATTATTATTATTATTATTATTATTATTATTATTATTATTATTATTATTATATATTATATTATTATTATTATTATTATTTACCGTTTAATGGGATTCACTGCCAATTCTCTGGGCGCGTCTTTGGTAAGCTTTAAAAGTACCATTCGGTTTGTACCATCAAGCCACGAGACTTCCACGTATGTTTCATGAGAGAAAACGTTAGTGAAATAGAGGTTATTGGCAATCCAATCAACAGCAAGACCTCTAATACCATTGGAACCGATCCCATCAGTAATAACACCAGTATGGTTAGAACCATTAGAATTTGCTTGGTAGATACCATTACATTAAATTTGTTTAAATACTATGTAATAAATAAGTTTCTTGGCGTAATGATAATACAAAGGTCCTTTCTTGGCAGTAGATGGTAATCTACATGCAGATGTAAATATATGAATATTATGTCCTGTTCTGTTCTTGGAAATAAGCTAGTCCAATGTTTATGAGTCATCATTGGCAAGATATGCAAGACAAAAAATAGAACTGGAAGCATTTTTTTGGGGTTAAAAAAAGCTTTTACAAGATTAGTTTCTGTGAATTTTAAATATTATTCAACTGAAAAAATTTGTTTCAATAAATTTTAAATATTAAATTATTTAACTCAAAAAATTAGTTTTACTAATTTTAAATATTATTTAATTGAAAAAAAATTAGTTTCAGTGAATTTTAAATATTATTTAACAGAAAAAAGTTAGTTTCAGTGAATTTTAAATATTATTTAAACTACTAATTTCAAATCGTTTAAGTCTACAAATCTCAGAATAAAAAGAAAATTTCATTAAAATTATTTTTATTTTACCTTCTCCCGATACAGGAGCCAAAGCTTCAGCAGCATTTTCCAAACTAAATCCACGAATTGTATCTAACTGAGATATGACGGCGAAAGTCTTGTAAGGCTTGCAGCGATTTTCTTCCTTTTCTTTGGCAACGTAACCAACTGTGCAGCGGCATTTTCTTTTGCTTCGCCCTTTGGGAATGCAAATATGTTCGCATCCACCATTAGAAACCATACACGGGTTCGATGACTCGACTGATATGAATGAAGTAATTTTAAAGATGAGTCATTATGAAAATGGTTAAAACAAATTAATGTTAATTGAAGAGAAAAAATAAATTTAAAAGATGTTTTGTAAATAACTATTATGATAATCAAATTAATAATACTAATAATAATAATAATAATAATAATAAAATAATATAAGTAATATAATAATAATTAATAATAATAAAATAATAATTAATAATAATAATAATAATAAATAATAAATAATAAATAATAATAATGTTTGGGTCACTCAGTAAATGAACAGTTCTTATTTAGAACGGCAATGGTTTCCAAGAGAAAGAAAATTAAGAATTGAAAACATCAGTTTTAGAACATATTTACACTCTAAAACGAAATTTAATAAATTGAGTTTTGCAGTACTTACTCTCAGCAGGCATTTCTCCTGGACGTTTCTCAAACACTCTGAGGGAATGCAACTTTGGTTCATTGGAAACTAAAACTTTTGGATCGGTGGCATCAGGAAGTCTAACTTGGACAACATTTTCATACAGAGAATCCAGATAGAAGAGGTCTAAAAATAATTAAGATAAATCATAAATATTTTATGTACATCCAAAGAACCCAATACCTTCAAGATACAAGTATCCAAGAATATGCAGAGGAACTTACAATTGTTATGTACTGCCAAGGCTCTTGGTCGGGCAATATTATTGTCTTGTTTGAGAAGAACTCTTATACCACTGCCATAAACATTGCAAGTCATGATCTGATTAAAATGAAAGTAAAATTATTAGTATATTTATTAAGTTTGCCAAATAAGCGTAAAAACACACAGATTCAAACTATATATATATAAATATATAATAATAAATATATATATTATAATAAATATATAATATATATATAATATATTTTATAATATATATATATATAGTATATATAATTATATTATATTATATATATAAAATATATATATATATAATATATATATATATATATATATATATATATATATATATATATATATATATATATATATATATATATATATATATATATATATATAATATATATATAATAAAAAATATTATATAAAATATATATAATATATATATATATATATTTAAAATATATTATTAATATATATATATTATAATAAAAGTATTTATTTTAAAGAATATTGCTACAGATAATAAAACCATGCAAGTATTTTCACAGGCATTTAAAATAAAATAAAGAAAAAAAATTTAAATGTTCAATATTTAAAACAGAAAAATACTTTGTAAAAAAAAAAAACACGTTTATGCCTCACAAAATTATCCTTAATAATAATCATTAATTAAAGCAATAAATCAATAATAAACAACAAAAAGAAAATATAAAAGAAAATACAACATTTACAAAAACAACAACAACAACAATAAAAAATCTTGTAATGGAAAAATTTCACAACCTGAGCTTCTATAAGATCCTCCAGGCGCTTGAAAGGAAGAAGAGAAATTTTGCGATAATATAAATGAATAATTATATATATATAATTATTATTATTATTATTATTATTATTATTATTATTATTATTATTATTATTATTATTATTATTATTATTATTATTCAAGATAGAAATGAATTTAAAGATGAATTTCATCTTATGAAACGCCATTTGTCAACATATCAATCATACAAAACACACTATGATATATTTGTGGCTGAGTGGTAAAAGGGTCATAGCCAAAATATTGAGAAATGTGAATAAGTACA
>JABUQX010002380.1:17500-27500 GCA_015478945.1 Trachelipus rathkii | reverse complement strand
CAGCGCCAACTGAATGTTGGCTCCTCTCATACTGATACAGGTGGGAAGGAGGTCAAAACAGTCCGTATTCCCAACGATCTGGAACTTGATTAAGGAACCTAACACATACCAGACAATCCTAACCAATTCTTGAACACTCTTAACTTATGCTTCACCACTTCTCGCTACAAATACGCAATTTAAACATATTTCCTCGCACTTTAATCGGTCTTATTGGGGGCATTACGTCGCTTCTTTGCTACCTACTTTTGGTACGAATCTTGTTTTGACTCAGAGAACACTTTGGTGACTACTTGACTACTGAGTAAATGTGTTGTCTACGGAACGCAAGTTTATTTCATCTTCTACTAAATCTTTTTCGCCTGAAAATCAGTGGTTCGATGGTACCTGTTCTCATACTCTTCAGAATAGAGACAATATCTATCGGAAATGGGAAAACTCTCCTTCTCCTATCGCTCTTGATAATTTCCTTTCAACTCTGAATCGTTGTAGGGATATTATTCGTCAGGCTAAGCGTGTTTTCACCAAAATGAAGTGCACTGAACTCCTTGAATCTCCTACTGATAAATATTTCTGTCCCTTACCAAAAACATCTCTAATAACTTGTGTAAATCTTCCTTTCTTCCTCTTCTGTCTCCTTTGTTTTCATCTTATTCCACCCTGGCAGATTCCGGCAACCCTCCTCCTTTCAGGTGTCTCATGGCTCTGAATATTATTACACGTGATCGGGTGCGTGAGATCCTGAGATCTATCAATGTCAGGAAGGCTAGTGGCCTGGACGGCATTTCCCCCAGTTTCATTTTATTCTAAATACCTTAATTCTAACACTGTCCCTCGGTGCTGGAAGCGCGAACAGTTCAACCATCCGAAGGGCGGCTAACACTCTATCCTTCTAACTATCGCCTACACTCTCACTGATACTTCTGTCATTTGCGTTGATATCTGGAATTCATTTCTTCTTCTGCATCACCAGTATGTATTCATGTAAACTAGTGACACACTTTCTTATCTCACTGATTTATGGTATTCTGCCCTTAGGGACTATGGGGGAGTCGTGTGTGGTGGTATTTGGCATATAGAAGGCCTCTGACCGGGTATAGCTTGCGTTGCTACTCTCTATAGTCCCTTCCTTTCTTTGCTTTTTCTCCTTCTCTTTGCTCACTTGAATATTTCTCTCATATCGCTCCATATCGGCACTTGTTGATGGAGCGACCTCTCTTCCTTTTCGTAATTTGTGCCGCAAAGCTGTTCTATCTCCAACGTTATTCTTACTTTTCATTAACGATCTTCTAAGCTGCACATCTAACTCTGTTCATTCTTATTCTGATGACTCAACTCTCCGTTCTTCCACTCGTTTCAAATCTGCTCCATCTTTTGCTTCTAGAATTTCTTTTCGATTTCAGCTTTCCTATTCTATTCTTGTCAATATGGATGGGAATTCCCGGTGAGGTCGCCTCAACTTTGTGAAGTTCATCTCTTTAAAAACTCAGCTTCTCCATATCTCTCGAAAAAAAAACTCCCAACTTTCCTATCCTCTTCAACACCTGTGTCCAATGTAAACATTCTTGATCTGAACATAAACAATAAAATGTCTTGGAAACCTCATATCACAATGGTTGCTAAGGTGGCCTCAAAATAACTGGGAGTTCTGTTCAGGTTGAAGGAATTTTTTTCTTCCGAACAGTTTGGAGTACTGTTCCCACATTTGGGGGGACTCTGGTTCCATCCTTCGTTTGGATAGGGTTGAGGGAGGCTAAGGCTAAAAGGCTAATAAACTGTCCCCTATTTTCAAACTCCCTTGACCCTCTATTTCTGCTACGTGACGTTGGTGCACAATCTCTTTACTATAAGTACTACAACGGCAGATGCTCAAGGGAGTTGACCTCACGCATTCCGCCACCATTTCGTCACCCTCATTACACAAGGGGTGCCCTACTTTCTCATGAGTTGTGTGTGAATATTAGGAGCCCCAGGCTTGTTCGATGTGGTGCCTCCCTTTCCAACCACCTCTCTTCTGTGGAACTCTCTGCCTTCATCTGTTTTTCCCTGCTGTATTTAATCTCTCTCTTTTTAAGTCCTATGTATGCTGTCGCCTCAGAGATTTGCTTTAGGCTTGGGATGGGGTGGGTTTTCCCATGATTATTTTATTTTGCTATTCTGTCCCACTTTGAAAAGGGCTCGGCTCTGCCTGTGAGTGGTGGTTACCTTATAATATATATATATATAAATTATTATATATTTTATTATATATTTTTAATTTAATTAAAATATAAATTTATATATATGATATATATAATATATATATATAATATATATATAAATATATATATATATATATACAGTTATCTTTTACTTTCAACACACTTATTAAATGTATAACAGGTAATTTAGTGTTCTTCACTTCGTAAGTCTAAAACCAATTTTATCAAAATCAATCTTAATTATTTAAACCATTTTGATACGTAATTCATTATAAAGGAATTTTATCACTAGAAATGATTTTAATTAATTCGAATTTATCTGCAAAGTAAAATTTGAATTGGGCATTACAAAAATTATATAATTATAATATATATATAATAATATTTAATAATATATAATATATATATATATATAATATATATATATATAATATATATTAATTATATATATATATATTATAATATATTATAATATAAATATATATATATTATAATATAATATATATAATATATATAAGATATATATATATATATATATAAGTATATATAAAAGACGCGTACTATGCGAACCCACACCTTACGGTGGCAAGCATTCCGACAACGTGCCCTGAAGCAGGGCTTGCTATCTGGCCTAAATTTCCTGCACCTTCCCCTTGTAAACCCCATCAAGTCTTATCCCTTACGTCTCCCACCTCAGATTAAGAGGCTATGTGGTAATAATAAAAAATATATATAAATAAATATATATATATATATAATATAATATATAAATAATATAATATATAATATAGTATATATATATATATATTATATAAAATAAATAGTAATAATATATATAAAGGTTAGAAATAATCAATATTCTATAAGACTTACCCTTCCAATGGGTGAACACACATTGATTTTGGTCTTCCAACACCAGTCATATTACCATTATTGTCAAGAATAATACTTTGATATTGAGTGGTTCCGTCGATCTTAAATACTTCTATATTACTGGCAATTCTATTACCAATGTACATGTTCTGACCAACCCAGTCGTACGTCATAGCATAAGGAGCGCCAATGATACCCAGATTAATAAATGTTGACTTATTGCCACCTCCAATGGGTATGCTGTAAACTTTACCCTAGTGAAAAATAGGTTTAAAAACAATTTTTATAATACGCAGCTAAATAACTAGTTATTATTATTTTTTTTCTTTTACATATTATCATTAATATATGTTTATGTTCTAAACTTACCTTCTCCGAGGTTTCGTCATCTAATTCTACCCAATAAATTTGTTCTTTTCTCCTATCATAATCCATAACAATTCCGTTTTCAACACCAACAACAGGAGAAAGGAAACCTTCTGACTCCCCAGTGTTTGTGTCGAGTCTCATGTCAACAATCTGCTTGTCTTTCATGATCATCAAGAATGGAGTATCATCTGAAGATTGAAAAGTTATAAGATTTAGATGATAAAATAATCATTTTTGTTTCATTAGCTTTAGGTTCTTTAAGATCTGCTGACGAATTCAAAAGAATAAAGACATAATCTAGCAACTTTTTTTATATCTCAAAATAAAGATCATTGCTTAATTTCTTATTCCAAGTGAGCATTCAGAAATTTAATATAGATTTTAAAATATATATTCATTATTAATTTTAATAATAACCAAATGGTTAAAAAAAATTGGCACACATGGTTAAAAAACAAAAGGGTATTTTTAATTAAAAATGAAACAACGATAAAGAAAAAATGGTCCCAGTGAAAATATGGTTATGTACAAACCTTGAGTACACTCGCCGTTCTTTCCTAATATGTAACCAGCTCTACATTTGCAAGTATATCCTATAGGGTGTTTCAGCAAGCAAAGGTGAGCGCAAGGATTGCTATTACATTCGTTAGTTCCATTCGGCTGTAATAATTTTAATCAATAATAATGCTTTCGTCTTACTAAAGCATTTGTTACTCAAATATCAAATAGGTGTTAGTTGATAAAAAGAATATGCTGAAAATTTTTAAAAGTGCAATAATTTTCCTTACTATTTTAGTTGCTACATATTTAATACTATCAATTAATTGTTCAAATAATAAAAAAAAGTGATGCATGTATCTTTTTAATTCTGTGTTCTCACCTGCAAAACTGGATGAACGGCTTGTATGCTTAGAGGATGGGACACGTAATGAGAGACGACGCTTTCGTTTTTCCCAGTGAACTTATGAGCAGCAACAACACGATTCAACTGTCTATCAGTCCAATAAACATAGTCTTCAAATACAGTTAAAGAGTGAGGGTGAAGGAGATACAAATTTGATGCAACAACCTAGTAATACAGGGAAATATTTTTACTATTAAAAATCTATTGAGTTACAATCAAACTCTTATTTTGTACCATTTGTAAAATGGTATAATATTTAGTATAAAAAAAAAGAAGCCATTGCGAAAATTACCTGTTGTCTTTCCGTGCCATCATAGTTGCAAAAATCTATATAATCCAATTTAGAATCGGCGAAGTAAATTCGTTTATTAGGAATATCTAAAGTAATTCCATTCGGCCAAAATATTTTTGTATTTATAATCACTGAACGATTTTCTCCATTCAATCCGACTCTTTCAATCCTTGGATTCTCTCCCCAGTCAGTCCAAAATAGCCAACGAGCACTGAAAGTCATAAAAAAAATTGTGATATAGGGTTCATTAAGTAACATTTTGAAATGTTTCGGAACCTACATTACACAAATTGTAGGTTATAGAAACTGGCATAATACACAAATAACACACCCTTCTAAGGGATCCAGGGCAAGCCCTCGGGGCTGAGTGATATTTTCGTTCAACAAAACAAGTCGATTGGAGCCATTGTGGGTTGCAACTTCAATAATATTCAGTCGAGAGTCAAGCCAATAAAGATTATTAGTTATCCAATCAAAAGCTAATCCTTCAACTAAGTCAAGACCACTTGCAATAATCTGAAAAGTTTATAGAGATTTTTAATTGAAAAAAAATTCTGCATGAATACGTGAATTTCAAACAGAAAAATGTATTTTATAGGTATGAAGGCAGTAGGGTTTATATTATATATATAATATATATATAATTTATGCCACAGAATCTATATATTTATGTTATAATATATATTATATATATATATATAGTATTATATATATATATATAATATATATATATAATTATATTTGAAGCCACCGAACTCTATCCCATGAATTGCTGGGTTCATTACCTACCGCAGTAGGTCGGTACAGGTAACAGAGCAAACCACTAATACAATAGTAGCAAGGAATTAAACATTTAAATGTTTCCAATGAAGTAAATACAACGAAAGAAGTGAAAAATATTATTCTCCTTTTGTGCTTATCATATTAATTTTCATAATTTTTATTATTTTTAAATTTGTGAGAGGAAGTGGCCAATCACACCCTGACCACGGGAGTTATTAGTAAAATAATTCTTAATAAATACTTACCACTGTTGGTGTTTCTTGCTCTTTAACACTCATGATTTTATTGAGTTTAATATCGGACCAATAAATAGTTTTTCCTTTCATATTTGCTGTTATGGCAACAACATTTTGGGCAGAAATTGGTAGTCTGTCAGTGAAACTGAGGAGATTAAGTTCAGCCGATAATATACTAAGTCGGTTCGTGACCAAGAGATAACCCATTGAGTGGTCTGAAAGTAATATTGCAAATGATAATAATAATACTAATAATACTAATAATAATAATAATAATAATAATAATAATAATAATAATAATAATAATAATAATAATAATAATAATAATAAAAACTTCCTTTTAACGTGCTCTATCCCCTTCTCAAAGGGTAACACGGGGGGACTACAGGAAATCGAACTTTAAGGCCGGCTATCCCAAGGCTGTCACCAGGAAATCGAACTTTAAGGCCGGCTATCCCAAGCCTGTCACCACCAACGTGTTCGCAGCCGAGTTTTAATTCTTGCCCCCAGGAAGATAAAACTACGACTGCTACGCGGGGGATTGAATCAGCGTCCTCTCGCATGAGAGTCGGCGAGTCAACCTCGTACGCCATGAGGCGTTCTAAAAATAATAATAAAAATATATAATAATAATAATAATAATAATAATAAAATAATAATAATAATAATAATAATAATAATAATATAATAATAATAATAATAATAATGATAATAGTGGTAGTAGCACGAGGTGCAGAACAGAAATTCTTAACTTACTTAAGGCTTTGCAAGTCCTTTTGTCAACGTCCAGCAAATAACCCTCATCACAGGAGCAAGTGTAAGTTCCTTTGGTATCCTCACAGTGCTGAGAGCAATGACCTGGAGGACGACACTCATTTATATCGACGCATTCTCTGTCGCTTCCTTTAGCCAACTCAAATCCAGGTTTACAAGAGCAAACTGCTCCCTGAAGGAGAGAAAATTAAATAATTTATTAAAGATCAATTATGTTCCAACTGAAGAAGGTTTACAAATGTTCAACAAAGGACCAGGGTTCGATCAATCGTCTGGATCCTAGGTAGCAATTACCTAGAGGATTTCCATTCTTAGAATAGGGCAATGTTCATTAGTTCGAACGTACTACGATCTAGGTATATTATTAAATATATATCTAATATATAGTATATATTATATAATATATATGAATATATAATATATATTATATTATATATATATATAATATATAATTAATTATATTATATATAATATTATATAATATATATATATAAGTACTTCAAATGACTCATTGTATGGAGAGAAAGGTGATACGGAAGGAAGTGGACGCTAGGATTATTAAGTAGGCGGAGAAGTAAGTGAATCAAAGGTAACAAGGATTAAAGTTATCCAAGACGCAAGATACTTAACGGCAGTTAATGTGAACAAGCTGAAACTGAACAAATCTGAGGGGGAGCAAATGAAGGAAGCAAGTTGTTAGCAGTGCCAAAGAAATATGTGGATGTGCTAAAGTAGGAAAGTAGAATGGTTAACATGAGTGGTAAACAGTATCTTCTGCAAGCGGTCAAAAAGTAAAGTTCTGCACTACCAGAAATGTACTAAAAGAGCCAAAGTGAAGTTTCAAAGAAAGATGTGGGAATATATAGAGAGGAAAAAAGAAGAGCTGAAAGTTGCATACATAGAAGAAAGAGAAGAGGTAAATGAAGCAGTTTCGGAAGGATGGGATGAATGGGACTTACAAGGAAATAGGAGAAACCCTTCTGGAATGAAGTGCGAAAGGCTAAGAATGAAAAATAATGGGAACCTTCTTAGATAATGAATAGGGATGGTCCTTTGTAACTGATGAGATGGATGTGAGGGAGAGTGTGGAAAGAACACTTCGAAAAATCTGTAAACCATTGACGTAATGAAGAGGCTGAATAGTGAAACTGTGTGTCGGTTTGATTGGATGCAAATAGGAAAGGTATTTTGGGAGCGGTCATTAGAGAGCCATAATGGGTAGAGTGAGAAAAGTTGCAGAATGGTAAATCTGCAGTATAGATGAAATTACTGGTAAATGATCAAAGAACGGAGGCGAGATGGGATTGATTGATTTGGAGGTTGTGTTAATAAAGCGTTATGGCGGTAAAGAGTTTCCGAGGGATCTGGAAGGAGAGCCATAAAGGTACCATATATAAGTGCACTAAGGGATAAGGGGAACTGAGGAAATTATAGGGGAATTAGTTTATTGAGAGGTGTTTGTATTATGTTATAGATCTATGCTGGTATTCAGGGGCTCTGAATTATCTGATAGACTGTATGGCTCGAAGAAACAAGAGAGTAGCGTTTAGGGAGTGGTAGGAGGATGTTTGGATCAACATCTTTACAATAGAACAAATGATTGAAGAAAATGAGCGGGAGAAGAAGTATAAAATTGTAATTACGGTTTTGTGTATGTTTGCAACAACAGCATATGACTAGGATAATAGGAAAGCTGCTATGGCAGTGTTAGTGATATATGGGTGTTGGTGGTGGCTTCTGAATGGAATCAAAAAGTATGTATGACGAAGTGAAGCGTGTGTAAGAATAAATGTGTGTCAAAAGTAATTGGTTGAATATTAATAGCGAGTGAAGCAGGGGATGTGTTATGTCTCCATGGGTATTCCCTTTAGTTATGGATGGGGTTATGAAAGAATAGAGGTGGGATGGCAGAAGATGGTGGTTTAAGAATGATGGAGAATGGAGTGAGTAGAGGGTGCCCTACCTATTTAAATATGCGGATGATTTGGTTTTTTGTGGCGAATGTGAAGAGAGTTTTGAGAGGATTGATAGAAGAGATTCGACAGGGTGTGTAAAAGGAGGGATTTGAAAGTTAAACGTAGATAAGAGTAAAGTGTTAGTGAGTTTGTGAATGAGGAAGTCCCTTGGTGTGTAAGTTATTTAGATGGGAGCAAGCTGAACAAGTCTTGTGTCCGAGTTTAAATATTTGGATATATGTTGGATGAAAAGGAACGGATGATGCAGTGTGTAGGAAAGTTGTGCATGCAGGAAGGTGGCTGGTGCAATTAAATCGTTGGTGGATGTAAAGGGACAAGTCTTGAGTGCGCTAAGGGTTTTACACATGAGGGTTATGTTGTACCAGAAGCTGCTTCGGATTTTAAAGAGTAATAAGTAGTGAGAAACTTGGTCCTTAAGAAGATAAGAAGGTATTCATAACTAACAATCAAAGATGTGTATCAGAAGATGGGACCAATCTAGGCGTGGCGTGTGTAGGTGTAAAGTAATGAATTGATGAAAATTAGGAAGAAACGTGTATTAAGACGAGTTGTGTGGATGTGAAGAAAGGAGTAATGAGAGAAATAAATGAAAGTATGTGACGATGGTTTGGTCATGTGGAAAAGGATGAATGATAGTCGGTTAGGTAGGAAATGTGGATGTATAGTGGTGAGTCGAGTTGTTGGGAATCGACCGGCCTAGGAGAAAGAAGAACTAGTGGATCGACAGTCGGTAACGGAATATCTGGAGGAGAAATATGTGAATTTGGAAGAGGCGAGGAAACAAGGTGCATATGGAGGAATGCGGGGTTTTGTGAGAGGGGGGTCACAAGGTTGGTAGGCCCCAGCTGAGGCCAGAGAAGATCTTGAAACCACAGTTGACGATATGGCCATCAACCACGTAGAGGGATGATGCCGTCGAGCGCTGTTCCCTGTGGACAGGTCGCTGAGGGGTGGACTTTTCTGAACTGCGACGAAGTTCTCACTAATAGAGATAATCAAGAGGGCGGAAAGGTGGTGCTTGTCCCTTTTCGACTATGGTTGTCATGGCCATTCTTGCCTAATGCCTACTTTTCATGTATTCTGGTTGCAGTCACGCAAATTTACCCCCAGTTCTTGGCGGAAAAATAGGTAAGTGTAGGATGATGGATCATGAATATTAGTAATAGATATATATATACATACTACCAAGAATCCTTACTATACATTGATACTAAATCAGTACGTATACTGTGAGGACTTATATGTGGATATCATTTTAATTATATATCTACAAGATAGAATGATAAATCATCAATCGGCGATATAGAACGGAAGAGACACATAGCTTATACACATGCATTATCTACAGAGGTGTACGAGAGAAGTATATTTAACTCCGAGAAACACGGTAAAGATGATGGATGTTTTTATAATCAAATATGAATAATGTATATGATGATTGTGCATCATCATGACCAGTCAGAGCTAGTTCACAACGGTTCTCGCTAGTTCGCACCGATTCTCGCTAGTTCGTGCCGGTTCGCGCCGGTTCTCGCTAGTTCGAGCCAGCTCTCGCTAATTGACACTGGTTCTCGCTAGTTCGCACCGGTTCT
>JABUQX010002380.1:10000-15000 GCA_015478945.1 Trachelipus rathkii | reverse complement strand
TATATATTGTTATTTTGTGTGATTATCCTTGCTGTATCTAACATATATATTTTGAATCAAGGATATTAAACTCTTCTATAAAGTTGCGTTTCGATACTCAATCATGGTATTAATAACATTTCTCTCGACCCGCTGATTTTGGAGATCAGCACGGGTCACAGCCCGCTGTAAAAACACTTATAGACTAGAATGTGATAATTTTATAATTCTATAACAGGTTTTTGAAAAAACATAAATTATTCTATATCCCGGTTGATTAGTGGTACATTATAAAAGATGTACATAATTGAATTCCATTATGATATGTCCATAAATACTATATACATGTATGTAAAAATAAAGTTAACTACGGTGAATAGATATCATAGTTTTATTACGTATAAGCAATAAATACGTATATTAAATGAAGTCGTAGGTTTAGATAAAAAAATCAGAATCAGCAAACAATAGTTGCATTCACATAATACTAATGTAGTAAAAACTCCAAAAAATCTCACTCAAAAATACATAAAACAAACAAAAAAACAAAAGTATCACGTATTAGTTATACAAATTAAGACACGTAAAACAATTAGATAATTCTCTATACTAACAAACTATATAAATTTTAGTGCATTAATAAAAAATAAATGATGCGCCTAAAATATAATTTGTGAAACAAATATACTATTTTCGAGTGTGTATAATGGTAATTCATACGAATCCAATTACTCTTCACTACTCAGTAAAAATAGCCATAACTCAAATCGTACTCACTCCATAGAAACTCATTCTCATGTTCCAAAACAACAGCTTCTACCCAACATACAATGAACAAAATGGTGGAGAAATATAAGAGTCTCCTTCACCAAATACATATTAGCTCTCAACTTTCCTCACTACCTACTAACTAAATGGGGTGTGGTTCTATCAACTTTCTTACTAACTACCTATGTATATTATAATAATAACTATATATATAGTATATATATACTACCATGAACGTCTTCCTCAATCACTTATATCTACAAAATTAAGGATATAGACTATAAACATTTAAAATCATGTTGAAGTGAAAACTCAACAACAAAAATTTATTTCCTAATAAGAAGGTGCATATAATAAATTACTATTATGGTGTATAATAATTAAACATTAATATAAGAATTTTAGTTCGATACGATAACTCTAAGTGTCTATATGTATAATATAAATAATAATATAATTATAAATAATAATAAATATATTAATAATAATAATAATAATAATAAATAATAATAATTAATATATAAATTAAATAAATTAAACATAATAAAATAATAATAAGTAAATAATAATATAATAAATAATATATAATATATATAATAATTAATAAATTAATAATCAATAATATATATAATATAATTAAATTATAATATAATCATAATAATAATAATATTAAAATATAAATAAATTAATACTTGAAGAAGAACAGTGACATTGTATTACGCTTTTCGTAAAAAAAATTTGATAACATGCATTACTTTTAATTGAACAATAGAATGATCAAATTAAAAAAAAAATGTTTATTAAATATAAAATGTTACGTTACCTTCTAGAATATTGTGGAGGAGAATGCTATTACTTCGGAAATCGGCATCGAGAGATCGTTTGAATTCTGGAGAAACTATGAACTATATTTTTACGCGATATATCATGAGAATATCGGTTTATTGGAATCTCGAGGAATAATAAAAATAGTTCAGGTGTAGTGTCACTTGTGTTAGCCGAATTAATACTTTATGGATATATAAATCAAACCGTCGTAAAATAACTAACGAGTAAAAATATTTCTTTACATTGATCGTAATTTTATATGATTTCACATTTTATCGCTGAGTTACATGTATTTGATAGAGTTAAACATGCTTTCAAACATGCTTTCAATTGAGTGTCATTAAAATTTTAAGATCAGACCGGATCCAGGAAAACAGTTATCTGACGGTGATGATAAGCAATGATAGTATGTTGTTATTTTGTTAAACCATGTCGAACTATTATTTAGATAAATGAAATTTATTGTAGATTTAATAGCAGAGGTATAGAAATGTCTTTATCATTCTTGAAAAAAAAAATTTTTTTTAAACAAATAATTTATCCTGTTAAATAATACATATGTTAAGAGTTTCCAAATTATTGACGTGGTTGTCTCCTATCATATCTTTTTGTTTGCATGCCAATATACCTTTCTAATATAGTAATTACATTTAAGACAAATATAAAATATTTAATAACAAAGATTGCGAAAGCCGATAACTCAAAGAATTTCCAACCATAAAATTTAAAAAGTTTCAGGGCTGTTCGAAATTTCAGGCCTGAACGCTGATATTGGGAGGGAAACTTAGTGGCTGTTTTGCTTTTCAAAATCTGAAAATGTCCGAGGCATTACATTAATGCGAAAATCAAATAATTTTTATAGTATCTGTCAAAATTCCACGCAATGATGAATATTACTTTATATATCATAGCTTATGTAAATCCTTTAATATTTCAAATGCTGATAGTATATAGTGAAGGTGAGAACCCAATAAGATATATTCACACCTAAACTATTTACTGCTACCAGCTTTGGGAAATAAATCTCAGTCCATCTTAAGAGTTTAAAAGTAATTAGAATGCTGCATTACCATTATTAAGATAATCTTACTAAAAATTTACATGTATTTTTCTGCCGAGTTAAAAATGTTTAGTGGAAAATGAGTATACTTTGTTTAGTGTCATTAAAATTATGTTCGAACCAGAAGCGGGTTTGACGACTATGGCTTAAATCAGAGTATGTTGATATTTTTCTATTAGGCTTAAATGACTTTTACAAAGAAAAAAATAAATAAAAATCTTTTAATAACGATTATTTTGGTAAACAATCATACAAGATGTGTATTCTATAATTTATCCATCGGAAACAATAAAATACTCAAAGTGTAAACAAAAAGCCATTGTCAAAGCCAGAGCGAAATATTTTGCATGTTAAATTTAAGGAAACTCCTTCCCATTTCCGAACTTTCAACCTTATAGCATCTCGCCTTTTTTCTCTAATAAATAAAAATAAAAAAGTTACACGAAGTGTTCGAAATCCGCTTTATCGCACCAGTAACAACCGCACCATACAACGCTGCTCAAAAAAGGCCAAGCATCAAACTTAAAAACAAAAAAAAATCCCTCACGCGGCTATTAAAAAGCTCAACAAGGCAAAGCGACCTTCAAAAAAAAAAAAATCCACCCACGATCACAAGCACCCAGAACAGTTCGACATTCAAAAGAGAAGCAAAACAAAATAGAAAATAAAAGAAGGAAGGCATAAATGGAAAAAGATAAAAAGGAATATCACTCTTTCTTTTCATTATTTGAAGGAAATCTGAACACGGGATGGGTGATATTTTGATTCATTTAAAAACAGAGCCTAATTAAGAAGAAATTCGCGGAAAGTTTTAGGCCGATAAAAATGAAGAAAAGGATTATCTATTTTGTGCTTAGAAAATCCTGACTTTTAAAGAAAGAGAAGAATGAGAAAAAACAGAACCGACGATTAAAGAAGAAAAATTAAAAATATGGGAGAGACTTTGACGACAAAATACATAGTATTTTATTATAAATGTCACTGTTATGAATCTAATATTTGTAAAATTTCGCCTATTACTTTTTTTTAGTGTTCCGTTCTTTCTTTTACTCTTCTTCCAGCATGTCTCTCTTTCTGACTCCATTCTCAGAAGGTTTTGGGTGAAGGAAATATCTGTAAAAACATAAACAAAGGTGAATATTCACCTGTGTTTATGACGTCAGCTAATTTCTTTAGGCAACCGGAATACCAAATGTGAGCCAATAATATTACTACGTAATTAAATACAAAGCTTGTGAGCACATGCACTCGTGCCTGAAATCCTGTACACCTATGTAAAAGACGGACATCCATATCTTATGTGTACCTTTCTGTAACAAACATTAAAAATGTGTGATCAACCAAGCAGGCCTCTCCCGAGAGGGAGGAGCCAGATTTAAATTGTAAGGTGCGAGGCATTTTGAATGCCCTGCACAAGGGACTGGGCTACAACATAGCGCCTCGGATGGTTGTGTTGCGGCACAGCTGTCCCTATATTCAAGCTTATTGAATTAACTCTTTGTAAATCATCCAATTATAATTAACAATCATTTATTATTGTTCTCATTGACAAGTGAAATATATTATGAACCATCTATTGGTGCAATTTCCATTATTATTTGATCTGTTTAATAAAGAATAAAGAAAACTTGCTCTCATTCCAATCACAGAGTAACTGATTAATGATTTCTCATTAATTCTAAGATAGTTAAGGTGATCTTAACAGCTTATATATCTTTTGGTAGACCCCTAATCGTGACTAGTGAAAACCCCCCTTTCTAATGTGGAGTTAGATGCAGTCAGAAAAATTGCCGGTGAAATCAAAACTGTTGAAATTTTTTTTCCTGTGATTAAAAAGTGCATTTATTCTAACTATGTTCTGTGCATTAAATAAACAGTGATTCTAAAAAAATTAACTACGTGAAGATACAATGTTAACACAAAAATTAATAAAGTAGTAGTGTTAGAAAAAACCCCTGCGCAACAAGCGCATTCAAAGTTAAAAAAAAAAACAAACAAAAGGACGCGTAGTTACAGAAGAGCGTCACCACCCAAAAACATTTGAAATTCTCCAACAAACTATCATTTTAGGCCTAAAGAAGTGCGCCTAAAATTTGAAACAACATCATTTCGAGTGTGAAAATGGCATCAACGAACACTCTCACTCAGGAAAAGCCAAACAAATCGCCCCAAGAAACTGTTAAAACAACAGCTTCCCCAACAACAATGAAAAAAATGGGGAAATAAGAAGTCTCCTTCACCAAAATATGCTCCTTTCCCCATAAACGAAGACTTTCACCCTTCCTGTACAACGGAATTAGAGACATCCAAATCGTCAACTCCAAAACTTCCTTGAAATAGAAAAAATGAGGGAATAAGAAAAAAA
>JABUQX010002380.1:0-5000 GCA_015478945.1 Trachelipus rathkii | reverse complement strand
ATAATTAATAATAATAATAATATAATATACAAATTAATAATAATTTAATGATTCATCAGAATCTTGGGTAGAAGTGATAATGACAGCCATATGATAATAACAATGTAATGAATATATATATAATAATATAATAATTAAATAATAATAATAATAATAATAATATAATAAATAATAATAAAAATAATAATAATAATAATAATAATAATAATAATAATAATAATATAATATAATAATAATAATAATAATAATTAAAATAATAATTAATAATAATAATAATAATATAATATATAATATAATAATAATATAATAATATATATTAATAATATAATAATCAATAATATATTAATAATAATAATAATAAATAATAATAATAATGAAATGAAATTGAAAATAAAGAATAAGAAAATGAAAATGAAAATGAAAATGAAATGAAATGAATAATAATCATAATAAAATAATATAATAATAATAATAAATTAATATATGATAATAATATAATAATTAATATAGTAATAATAATAATAATATAATATAATAATAATAATAATAATAATATAATAATAATAATATATAATAATAATATAATAAATAGTAATAATAATAATAATAAAAATTCATAATAATAATAATAATATAATAATAATAATAATAATAATAATAATAATAATAATAATAAAAAAATGATAATAATAATATAATAAAAATAACAATAATAAAATAATAACAATAAAATAATAAATAATTAAAAATAATACAATAATAATAAAATAATAATAATAATAATAATAATATTCATAATAATATAATATAATAATAATAATAATAATATATAATAATAATAATAATAATAATATAATAATATATAAATAATAATAATAATATAATAATAAAAAATATAATAAAATAATAATAATTAGTAATAATAATAATAATAATGAATAATAATAATAAATTAATAATAATAATACACAACACTAATTGAGTAAAAAACTAGTAGTATATATAGTAATAATGATAATAATAGCATTAGTAATAAAAATAATTGTATATAACATAATAATAATAATAATAATAAATCTAATAATAATAAAATAATAATATAATATTAATAATAATAATAATAATATAAATAATAATGAATAATTAATATAATAATAATTAATCAATAATTAATAATGGTTTATATTTATTATTCATACATCAAACCGCTATCAGCATTGACTTTTTAAATTCTAAGAGAAATTATGAGAGCTAAAAAAAATTATTAAAAATGACTGCTATAGAAATCGTGCAACCTTCGAACGTAGAATATGACGCCGCTACGAGGGTAGGGAATGTCCTCGTTGTAGGTATTTAGAAATATTAGATTAAGAAGCTTCCTGATATTTCTACGAAACGACCACAATGGTGAGAGATTCCTGAACATTTTTGGGGAGATTATTCCACAAATCTACGCCCTTATATGAGATGGCCCTCCTCGGCGCATTTCCGTTAGGGTGAATTTTGCTTTGTGTTCCTTAAAGGTATTGGGAATTTTGGTTCTACGGAGATTGTTTGTTCTAAAAGTTTGGTTTTGTACAAAGTATGTTTTATGTTCAAAAAGTTCATTGCAAAGTTTCATTTGTGGGGAATTTAAAAAGATGTGATCTACTCTACTGTTTAGGGTATATAATATCATATAAGTTTAGCATAGACAAATTTTTAATAATGAGGTTGCTGTGCTCAGCCGGGAGTTTGAGTGCTACCAGGCTCCGTAGGGGCGCGGCAAGTGCGCCGGTGGAGGTTCACAGCGAATTATTATTTTCTTTGCAAAACGATTAGAGTTGTAGCAAGGTATTTCACTGCACAACCCTAATGAAGATCAGTCAGAGTAGGTGAGGATAAACAGAACTATAGGGTAAAAGGTTTTTAAAATAGTATTTTGGATACAAAATTCCTTATCTTAAGGAAGTTTTGCATGTTAGCAATAAAGACAATTTGTTAATGAGACTATTTATGTGTTCTTTAAAAGAAAGCTTGTCATCAAGGATAACACCTAGTAACTTGGCAGATGATAGGCGATTTATAGTTATATTTTTTGCTCTACATTTTAGTTGAAACAAATCGGTTCTTTTGATTTGGTGGTGATTAACTAGGGTAATTTGTTTTTGTTGTAGATTTTAGGGAGAGAGGTCCTTGTTTTTGCCTCTAGTACCAACATTCGGTTAATATAATGTTTTTTAAATTATTCAACAAGAAATTTTTCGGTTATTTTGATATGTTGTATCTAACGCTCTGATACTAACAGAGAGTGAAGTCATCATATTGAGAGTGTATTGAACTGTGGCAATTTTGAAAGTCATTAGTATATATATTATAGAATAGCGGCCCAGTATAGAGCCCTGAGGGGACACCGTGGGAAATTGAGGCAAATGAGGAAGGGGGTGATGTGTCTCCTAAATGAAGCGTATTGTGTCGGGAGGTCAGATTTTTTAAGTTAAAGACTGAAAACAATTGCGGCAAGTGGACGCATTAGCTGATGAACCAAGTCTCTCTATTTGCTTGTAAAGAGTATAGGTTTGTTGTGGGAGATAGTACATCGAATGCCTTTCGAGGAACTCTAGAAGTAAGAGTAACCAAACATGTTGTTTTTTTCATTTGTGCTTTGGTATAGTTTTTTCCGTAAGGAATATCAGAGCATCCTCTGTTTTGCGGTTTTTGGTGAAACCACAAATTGGATTTTGTGAAAAAGCCCATTTTCCATGGCAAGATATTAGGTAAGTTTGTGCATGGGGTAATTTTTCAAAAGGATTTTACCAGTTGTATGTAGGATTGAAATCGGAGACTGAGAGTTTTTCGGAAATGGGGGTGTCAGAGCTCTTGGGAACAGGGGTAACTTTTGCGATTTTTATTCAGTTTGGATAGTATGTAATTTATTCAATTGAGAGTTGTTAAAAAAAGAGGAAGCGACTAATACTGGTAGAAAATTTCTTTTTTACAGGTGTTTGTATATCCAGTTGCGGGACACTCTGAAGGTCGCAGCTTTTATTCATGAGCCACTTATAACACACTCAACGTCAGATGTTGATATTCTTTCAAATGTAAAGATATATAGTTCTGACGCTTATTGCGGTCTAAATAGTCGCGGCCAAGAATCCTCTCTGTTTTCTTCTGGAACACTTCGGCTGCTAAGGCTGTGCGCCTACGGTCGTAAAGTAGGATTTAATTTTCATTGACTATTTTCGTTGCTTGTTTGTTCTAATTTCATCACCTATTTTTTAATTTCATGCAATTTTTTTGTTTTCTGTGTATTGTGACCTTTTACAATGTGTTAATATAAAATGCCCCCATTGCGGATGGTGGATTCGGATTGAGTCTGGTTTGAATTTATCAGCAAAGGAACTAGCTTTGGATTTCCTTATTAATTTTTTTAGTGTTGACGGGCCGTAAATTTGTGGGTAAACCTATGCAAATCGGTATGGTACCACATTTTTTTAGCACATTTTATGTAGAGTGTGGCTTTTTTGTTTAAATTGAGTTAATAATGCTCTTTCGTCACGCACCTTTATTAATTGGTTCTCTTTTCTGAGGATATTGTTTTTGGGTGTTTTAATGGGGAAGTTTTTATCATTTGACGTGTCATAATATACATGGAGGGCTAAATTCTTTTTGGTATTTTTTCATCTAAACTGAAAGATTAACGTCATGGACAAAAGAGAAGTCTGATATTTTTATTTGGCGTAGAAATGTTTGTTTACGGATCTTCTGAATATTAGTCTTATATTTTAACTTTCTTTTGCACTAGGGGAACAGTCGAAGATTCAAATGTAAGGATGCAGGGGTAGTGGTCCGAGAGGTTGGTGTTTAGTCTAAAGGATTTTGGTTGAGCCACGATTATTTGACCACATATGGTCAATGATAGTGGAGTTATTGAGTTCATTTGGCGGTGTAATTCCTGTAATATAGTTAAGGTAACCGTTAGACGTCATTTGTGTCAATTAGCAACTTTTTTTCCACAGGAATTGGTATTATTACTAGACACGTCGATATTAAAGTCACCAGCTATTACAGTGATCCCACTTTTCAGTGTAGAGCTGCATAAATCATCAAGCTTTTGGGTAAAAAGTTCATTCTACTCCCTTGTGGTGGTCTGTAAACTCCTAATAGGTTATTGTTTTAGATCCTTCTTTAAATGTTACGCCAAGAGCCTCTGTGTCCGAGTTAATGACTGAGAAAATTTCTTTTGCCTTTTAAGCTGTTTTTTTTAATAAGTACTGGAGACACTCCTCCTTTTCTTCTTTACGGGCCAACGATTTTTCTTTTTGTTGAAACATGTCATAACGCTGAGGGGCATACAGGTCTTTTTGTTATAGTTTTTTGAAGGTCTCTGGTGAGGACAATATGCAAAGAAAACTTAGCACTAAGGGATGAAAGTAGGTCAGATAGGTCATCATGGTGTTTTGGAAGGCTCCTTATGTTGATACTTATAAATTTTAGGCATTTACGGCCTTTATACAAATCGCTAGCTCATTTGGTAAGAGAAGAGGATTTACTTCATTGTTCAAGTTGTGACGAAAATTGTTTATTTTGTCCATTGAATTTGAGATAGGAGGAGTCAAAAGAGTCAAAGGAGTCAAAACTATCAGGAGGATGAACTATTGACACAAAGGATGATAAGTATTTGGGTAGAGGACCTAGTTCTTATAGAGCTAGAATAGAAAGAACTAAATGAGATAACCCACCAGTGTAGAGTTGTCCTTCTATAGTGATTATAGTAGTAATAATATTATGCAAATGGATGAATATATTTAAAGTAGGGTAATATATAGAAATTAGAAAAAGAAATACTAATATATAAAATTAAGTGAAAACGGTATTCAGAATCAAAGTAAGTAAAACAGTTATCAAACTATATTCGTAGAGTATGTTCGACTGTCTCTTCAAAGTGCCAAGTGTGTTTTAACGAGAGTAATTTTATGAAGCTCCAGGGTGGTAAATATATTTTTTAAAAGTGCTGAAAG
>JABUQX010002379.1:30000-32388 GCA_015478945.1 Trachelipus rathkii | reverse complement strand
GTAAATCCGCCGTTGGCGAGGAAAGACGGTGAAAGTTACAGGAGATCGAAAAGGGTGATGAGTCGCCCTCCGGTATGAAAAAATGGGAATGTAAGCAGCGACATAGCTACCATACCACCATTAAAGAAGCAAAATTGCCAAATGAGAAAGAAGACATCTAGAAACAACACGAGAAGACAAAAACAGTGTCTTATTGATCGAAAATCTTTAGTGAATAGTATCTTTGTAATATTTTCAGATGTTCCTCTTTAATATTATAGAAGTTGGTGGTTTTATTTTAAGAGGTAGATTTCGGTAGGTCACAGATAGGCATGACGTAGCGATTGATATCCGTATCAGGTCTGGTGTAACACGCTTATTCACTCTAGAATAAAAATCTCGCCTTAGTTTTTTGCCAAAACTTTGTCAAAAATTTCGCGCATCTAGTTGGGTCTTTTAGCGAGGATGGTGTGGCTGAACGCAAGCGACACTTTACGTGACAATGCAGACAAGTGAGATAAGTGATAGAATCATAAATACCCGCCGCAAGCATGGGGAAAGGAATAAATGATCAAAATACTATCCGTAGAGGCAATGCTCCAAAGAAATTTCAAAAAACGAGAGAGTGAGTGGTAATAAACAGTTCCCTATTGGAATTATTTAGTTGTACGGGAAAGATAGTATGAAGTATGTATGCGGTTCAATTGTTATCAATTAGAAACGGTGAAACCACTTTCTTTCAACAATCTCTTTGAGACAGAATGGAGAATTATTCCCGATCCTAAAATTAGTAAGTGGAACGCCGGCGAGAGAAGAGGCGTCAAACAATCCTTAATGTTTTAATTATTATCTGTGAGAATAGTCAAGATTTCTTATTTAAAGCGTGATTTCTTTTCTTTCGAAATAAATATCTAAAAGATGCTCCTCCGTTGAGAACTGGATATAAATAAGAAGAAAATGCAAGACCTACTCATCAGTTTATTGCTTGTATTTTGCTTTATTCTGGAAATCGCGTGAGTGTCAACCCAACGATTAGTTCTTTCTACAATTATATAGAATCAAATCAAATTGTGATTGACAGGAAATAATCGTATGGGGGAGGATTAGTCCAGTAATATTCTAGCAATGATAGCTTCGTGTTCATATAGTTTTTGTTCTTACTTGTGTTTCTAAATAAGACTTTAAGATTTATTTTCGCACACCATCATGAAAGTTTAACAGTTGGCGTTGCGATAGCTCAGAGAAAATCTATACATACTTTTACTCATATTTCTATTGACATTTTTGTTCATATTCTTATTTTAAATAGATGTTAAACGTACTATTCGATCAAAGCACTATGTTGGGTCGAAAGAAAAAGTTTCTTTTTTTAGCTATAGCATACGAAGGATGTGATCTCT
The DNA here is from genome assembly GCA_015478945.1 of Trachelipus rathkii. NCBI lineage: Eukaryota > Metazoa > Arthropoda > Malacostraca > Isopoda > Trachelipodidae > Trachelipus > Trachelipus rathkii. The sequence continues at coordinate 31,009 of JABUQX010002379.1, read as the reverse complement.
ATATCCTAAGCCAGGACCTAGTAGAAGTAAGATTAAAGGTGAGACAGCCCAACATAAAAAGCTGAAGTTCTTTTCCTTATTGATAATAGGCCTAGATTAAAGAGTGGGGAGCTCTAATAATACGAGCCTAGCTATCGACGTAGTTGGATGTTGCCGGGGAACAATATCCACGAAAAATAGATGGAAAGAACCAAAGCTAGGAGAGTTACGTTTGCATGATATAGACTTTAAGTTATTTTTTTAAAAAATCGCTTTGTATTCAAATTGCTGCTAACTTTTAAGATAACCGCCAATATAATACTATAATTATTTCAATCTAGCATTCTGTACGACAAATCATTAATTTTCTTTGGAGCTCGGTACTCATTCAGGGAAAATATGGTTAATATCGAGAAGCATTTAAGCACAAATGAAGGCTACAGCGAAGCCCTCGGATGCTTATCCTTGCTTCAGAAATACTAGAATAGATCAAATAACTTCGGTTTTTGAGCCGGAATTTTAGACATTTAACATCGCATTTGCCGTATTACTTAATCATTTCTGAAACTGGTTTCATCTTGTAAAATTGCCAATTTTTTCATTATTTTATCAAATTACTACTGACAGGTTCATCCGAAGGGGGAGCAATCTTCCCAATTTCATTGCGGATATTTAATTCAAAAAGAAAATTTCTTTTAAAAGAAAGATAAAAAATAATGAAACAGCAAGGAAATATCACCTTATCTTGCATTAATTTAACACTTTGATATTTTAACGCGTTAGGCATGTTCATATTTTGGTTTAACGCTTTGCTCAATAGGAGGAATAGTTACTAACACTTCTTCCATTATATTTTGTTTTTTTTAACGTTTGATACTAACAGTTTGTTTAAACAGATGTTTAAATAATAAAGTGATAACATGTAAATAGTGAACGAAACAACATTTAAATTCATATCTAAGATTGATCTGCCATACTAATAGCTTTGATACTAATACTAAAAAGATTGTTTTGAAAATGTTAATAATTT
>JABUQX010002379.1:0-25000 GCA_015478945.1 Trachelipus rathkii | reverse complement strand
TATCCTACTTTTATTTTGTCAAATGTTTTCCGCCATATAATGCCGCACGTAGATTGGTTTCTATAATAAATTCAATCAAGAAATGCAGACGTTATTCTCATAAAACAAGCTGTGAGTGAACTACAATGTAGATTGAGGGAAAGATTAGAAAACAGTATGACCACCATAATGGAAGAATTTGAGGGAAGCGTATGCTGTTTGTGAGGTGAAGAGAAGATCGTTAAATGCTTCAATTACTACGAAAATTAAAAAAGCTTGCGGTATAAAGTGATGTGACCATAATAATATGCTCAGTCTAAGGAGAGTTTTCCGTTAGTGATCATTACGTTATTCACTCAACTTCGAGCTGAACACTTTAAAATTATATAAAAAACATTCCCCACAGTTGCATTTGAAAAAGACGTAACTGTTTATCCATTTTTAACATCTTGACTCAAATCTGAACTTCAATTTATAAATTCTAGAGAAGATTTTTATTTCCTGAAATGAGCTCTGTCTTAAAGTATTATTGAAAAATGAATGATCAGACTTTGAAGAAACATTAAAGTTGCTAAAAAATTTTAATAACTATTCAAATGGCATCTGTTGAAGCTGAAAGATGCTTTCCTAGATTAAAAAGAAAAAAAAAACCGTTATCGAATACAAGGCGCCAAGGAAAGACTGCAATGCCCTCGTTGCGCTTGGCAACAGAAAGATATACTTGTCAGAATCGCATCTTTTGACAATCTTGTTGATTGACTTATTTGCAAGTCAAAAGCGAGGAGAATGGACTTTAGCTACAAATTATAAAAAACCTACAATTTAATTATAAATTAGAATTTATTAATTTTATTATTTTATTTAAAATCAGTCGTAACAGGTAACTTTTGTTTATGTAATGTCACCGTAACGAAGTAAATTAATGTCATTACGGCCTAACCTTTTGCTATAACAATGCGATATATATATATATATTATATATATATATATTATATATATATATATATATATAATAATATATAATAATATATATAAATATATATATATAACTATAGTATATGAATTGTGATAATCGCACCCCCAGCCATTTCTATCACGAGTCCCATGAATTCATAATATATATATATATATATTATTATATATATTATATATATATATAATATATATATATATATATATTAATATATATATATATATATATATATATTATATAGAGAGAGAGAGAGAGAAGACGGAGAGAGAGATGAGAGGAGAGAGAGAGAGAGAGAGAAGAGAAGAGAGAGACAGAGAGAGAGAAGGAGAAGAAGTTTAAAACTGTACCCAAATTTCCAAAATATTCAGCCAATTTTGTCCTTTTCTATTGGGACGACACGATAAATTTTTGATTTATTTTTTTTATTTTTATTAAATGATGAAAATAATAAATTAATCATGAATTAAAATATTGCCAAATAATGAAATCAAAGAATTAGTTAATTACAATTATCAATATAGAAATAATACAAATTTACATAAAAACTTACAAAATACGTTTCTAAGTAAAAAGGTCGTTAAAAATATTTCAAGGATAACTTTAATATTTCAAATTTTAGTGATGCACCGAACCTCCAGCTCCGGCTCCGCTCCGGCTCCGACAGAGATATATTTTCCATTTTCGTCTTAAATCACTTTTTAATACCATTAATATTTATATGCTTAATTAGCAAGCTCCGGCTACAGACAGCTAAATTGCTTGCAATTGATTAACAAAGAGGTTTTAGAGATTTTGTCGCATTTTGTAATATAATTTTAATGCAAAATTATTTTTATAGTAAAACATATAATATGACTGAATATACCATTACTGCCAATACTATATAAGGGATAAAGAGTATTGAAAAAGCCTATATTGGAAACCAAAATGAACTATGTATTATCTTTCAGAAAGCTTTGATGATAATAACCTCGATTTTAAAAATACAGTACAAAACTAGAATAACAATTTGGTACCAAAATTTATAATCACACAAAAAAAATTAAAAATTATCTAATTACCTTTGAAAACATAGCAATTTTATTAAAAAATATTATAGTAGTAGTATTGTTCTAAAACCAAGAACTTTTAGGAAACCAACATTTTGGTAAAAGTAGGTCAAACGTCTTTCAACGCGTTTTATAAAATCACAGGTAGACTTAAAATAATAATGAAGCAAAAAAAAATAATAATAATAATAATCATAATAATATAAACGAAAATGACTGACGTTTTTTTAGAAACAAAAAAGTTACCAGCCTTCCAAAGTTGTAAAACTCCCAATTATTTTGCCTATATGTCGAATCTGACCGAACGCCCCTTATCCGCCACACTACAAAGACGACTATTGACATCACCAACGTTCTTACACTATCACTACTGTCCTGATGTAACTCACACTATGTGAAGCGAAACGATAGTGGTACACGATCTATACTAAAAAAATTTTCAAAACAATTTTACGTATTAACACCAAGGAAGTAATCATTCTACGTTAGGCTACGTAACGGAAACTTATATATATCATATCTAACATTTTTCCTATGGGGTTAGGATACGTTTACGGATAACTAGACCATCTCCGGTTAGTTAGGTGCTCTTACAGCATCGACAATCCAATAGGTTAGTTTATGTGTACGGATCGACTATCCACTATAGTTAGGGTTTAGGATTACGGCATAGTCGATCCACATAGGTTAGGATTCGGTTAGGGTCCTTGCCCAAGTCAGGTTGGATGATTAGATTTTTAATTTACACACTTTATTGCGCGTTAAGTAACAAACTATATAATTCTGAACTAGTAAGACCATAAACCGAAACTTTAACCTGTCTATGTATCGTCGATCCTTCGACAACCTAAACTAACCTACATGATAGCGATGCCGTAGACCTAAATACCTAACCTAGATGGATCTACGTTGCCGCAAATGTAAGCCTAACCTAGATGAGTTATTCTCTCTCTGCTCTCTCTCTCTCTCTCTCTCATATATACTAATAATATATATATATATACTTAAATTAATTTAAAAACTATCTAAATAGTATAATATTATATATATATATAATATACTATAACTATTATATAATATATATTATATATTATTTCGTTCAGTTCTCATAATTAGTTTTTACGCCTCTTACGGACATACTTTCCTATTTTTTCAACGGTATATTAATTCATTTTGACATTGTTTATTCTATACCGTGTGTAAAAAATTTGAATTTTTTTTAAAATATTGAATTTTAAACTATGGTTTCGTAAGATCTCTGTTGGCTATATTCTTCCCTTTTCTCGCGCTTTCTATAGTAGCTTATCTAATTTGTAGCGTGTGATAAAATGCGTTCCGGTCAATTCGAGTATAAGAAAAGCCTAAGAAATTTTTAACAACTTTGAGCTGTAAACTTTTTTTCTAAAGCGAACAGCGTGTTTTTCCTACTAGCTACTTTATTCTATCCGGTTGATTTTTATAAAAATCGCCGTTCAATACGTTCTGCTCTACTTATACCATTATATTATATTATATATATATATATAATATTCTAGTTATTATCATTATAATACTATATATATATATATAATATATAAATATATATATATTATATATATCTAATTACTATAATATCACTATATATATATATATATGCCAAACTTACCAAAGCACCAGCATGATCGGAAACTACGATATGTACAAGAAAACTAATAAACATTATTTGTAACTCAAGCGAATAAAATGTTATGGAAAATAGAATTTTTATTGGCCTCGAAGCGCGGAGCAGAGGGACAAGTACCCCTCCCCCCTCGTTCCCATGTCGGCCGAAGACCCCGACTCTTTGCATCGTTCTGCGAGTGTTGCCCTGGTGATATTTCTCTAATACAAAAAAAAATGCTCGGGAAACGAAAAATGATAAAAAGAATTTCTTGCAACTCTATACATAGATTCGTTTTTTCGCCTTAATCATTGAAGAGTTCTCATTGCTAGAGTTTTCTTGCCGGAGGAAAAAATTGAACTTCTTGTACAATTTCTTCAATACAATAATTTGTCTAATAAGTTATTTAATTAAAATAAACGATTTTTCTCCCTAAAATTTTCGACAATTCCAATAATGTGATTGTTTCGGTACAACACGTCACTTTTTACGCTATATCGATCTCCACTATTCTGTACAATAAATATTCCCTATCGTTCCCCATATAATTATATATATACTATATATATATATATCATATATTATAAATATATATAATATATATATATATATCCTATAGTAACTGTACCTTATGACTTATATCCTACAAATATTATATATATTAATTATAATATATATAATTACTATATAATTACTGTATATAATTACACAAATAATCATATAGCAGCTATATTTTTTTCTCTACCAAAAAAGCCATTTATATATTAAATATCTTGATACCTCAAACATTATAATAACTAGCTATATTATAGTTATTACAATGTCAGAGGTATCAAGATATTTAAAATATAAATTGAATTGGGGACACATACGCGTTTATCTGATAATGGTCGCAAGTTCGATCCCAGGCAGGTGAAATACTTTAGGGATATAATATTAATATAATATATATATAATATATATAATAAACTAATAATATATATATAATATTATATATATATATATAATATATATATATATATATATATATATATTATATATATATATATATATATATAGTTATTAGTACGATCTTCACCGAAAAGGGTAATTTTTATATATTTGTACTTCCCACTTTATTTTTTTTTTCGTTAACCAGAAACAGTATAAAATTAAAGTTTGCTAAGTTTTTTTAAACCAATAGCAAAGAATTAAAGTTGCCAAGTAATAAGTTTAAATCTATAATAACCTAACGCAACTTAAAATAACTTTAACTTACTTATTACTTACCTAGTAACCTCCCCCCCCCCGCCTATTAAATATAAATTATTTACACTATTTTCTAGCAGTAAATGTAAAATTTGTCCCTCATCCCTATTACTCAAACCCCTCATCTTCATTATCTATATCACTACAAATCACGATTATTATTATATCTCATCATACTGAATATCCCATATTATTTATATATATATTATATATATATATTATATAGTACATATATAATCTGAACCATATCCATCTACTATCTATACTAACGTATATGATATTACTTCCTAGCTAGTATTAACCTGATGGCATATCTTGCATCTTAAGCACTTCAACTACTATAACTTACCTATTAATAAACATTCTCATCTCCACTATTTACAGATAATATATATATTCTATAATATATATATATATCATATATTAAATATATATATATATATATATTCATAAGCTTAAACATTCTCCTTTTATATATATATATTATATATATAATATATTATATATATATATTATTATATATATATATACCTATATATAATATAATATATATATATATAATTATATATATATATATTATATATAATAATAAATATATATATATATATATAATAATATATATAAACTACTATAATTATAATAATATATTAATATATATACTATATAAATACATATATAATATATATAGTACAAGCTCTAATCTAGCACTTAGCTTGACAACACTATTGAGGACAATGTTAATTAAGACAATTAAATAATAATTATAAAACACCAAATATATATATAAAGTGATATATAATTTATTGACGTTGTTAGCCATAGCTGGTTATTAAAAACCCACATAGTTGGAAATTAAATGCAGAACAGATGCTGATCAGCAACGGTCCGAGAAACACTATTCCATTTCTTATCATTGCAACGTCTTTCTTTACTTTACTATGAAATATATATATATAACATATATATATATTATATATAGTATATATATAATACTATATATAATATATATATATATATTATCGTTATTATCATATATAGTATAATATATCCTTTAGTATATCCTTATATATCATTATATACTATACTATTTAATTACTCATACTTCATATCCGCATATAATATACCTATTATATATAATATATATATCATATCATAAACAAAAGTCAATTTCCTACTTTAAATGTTACTTTGATGGAATAAAATAAAACAAATAAAAATGTTATCAGATTCAAGAGAAATTAATGAGATTAACATTTTAGAGGTAGTTATAAGTTTCTATGAAATCAGCTTAGAGCGTGTCAACCAGTGGAAGCGCAGCTTAGGAAACACTGAAAAGCTCAAGTGTGTGCCACTAAGACACCTGAATGGAAAGAAATAAAGAACAATCTGAATGGGGAACTCTTTGCAAGCATAAAAAAAAAAAAGAAGAAATTCGCACAATCGATCAAAGGACTTTTTAAACAACTATAATTGTAAGGCAGTTGGATGCAGAAAATGCAGAAAACATTCCTGTTTGATAGATGGGTACAGATTTTTCCTGAAATGAGCATAAAATGCCAAGATTTTCAACATTTTTGCAATGTTGCAGTTTCTTTTCTCTTCAAGGGAGTAAAGAAGCACCTGTATTTTCTGTTATGAAGAGTTTGTGATCAAAGGAGAAATCTAAGTTAAGCATTGACACAATGAGGGGTATGTTAGTTGTAAGACAAAATTATTTCTTGGAGTGTGAGAAGTTTTATGATAAGGTATTGAAAGACTGAAATTTGCAGGGTAAGATCACATCATCGGAGAAATACTCAGGGTACAATGATGGTGAAATACAGTCCCCCTTTAACATCTACCTAAATTTTTTGAAATTTTTGTTCTCTCACAGAAGAATAATGGTAGGCTCAATATGTTTATGCAAAATTATTTATTGCCTTACTTTTCATGAATACAGAATATTGCATAACCATAGTCCCATTTCTGTCATCCAAATGTTCCTTTATTTTGGTCAAGGAAATATGGTCAGCCTATTCCAGAATCATACAAAAGACATTCAGCTTTACTAGTATATCACCCTCTTTAATTTTCAAAAAATTTCATTCTAGAGAAGACATAATAAATTATAAAGATAATTAGTTACTAAATAAAATTTGAGTGATTACCGATTTTTATAATATATATATATATATATAATAATATATATATATATAATAAATATATATATAATAATATATAAATAATATATATATATATTATATATATATATATATAATATATATAATATTATACACACACTCAACAAAATAACGCACCACAAGTATGGGCAAGGAAAGGGTGGAAATGTTGAAGAATGTGATGAAACTTTATTGGACAATAGCATGGTGATTCCTCAGAGAAACCGTAGTGATAGAGTGTGAGCCAAGGTGCAGCCCAAGGGTTCGCAGTAGGTTTCGAGTTCGCGCTGCAACACACAATGTTTATACGGTGCATGGCACGGCCGCCGGAGGTGTTGGGTCTGCTTCAATACCGTGTATGACCCCCTCTGCACGGATGACTGACCTGACAACGTTCCGCATTACTCTCCGATGAGTGGCGAAATGTTCCGGACAGTATCTATCTCAACTTCGTGGCAATGCCTGGTCGCAGCGCCGCAGGTCCTGAGGTCCGTGGAGGGATTGCAGCTGTCGATCCACGTCAGGATATCCCACAAATGTCATTTGGCGTTAAGTCCGACTATTAGCTAGGCCACTCAAACGCCGTAATGAAACCGTCCTAAGTAGTCGGCACACATTGGGCTCTTGTGTGTCTTGCATTTCATGCGATTATTAGGATAAAGAGTCAACCGATGTAGGAGGGCATATGCACAGAATATGGTTCAAGGATGTCTGTGATATATCTTACGGCTGTAAGAGGCCTCCACCGAAGATGTGCAACTCCGTAGCCCCATAAAAGATGCTCTTCCCAACCGTAACCGACCACCTTCACTACCGCACCTGCGGCACGTTGCTGTCGCGACTTCTCCGTCGGTCGTCGGTTATAACATAGCACGTGCCTGTCAGAGCGTACAGACACTCTCGACTCGTCCGGAAAGAGCACCTTTGCCCAATCGTCCACCGTCCAATGGGGATGTTCTCGGGCAAATGCCAGTCGCGCACTTGGATGTGCCGGTGGCGGTTGACCAGCAGGGACCGGTTGCCAGTAATTATGGTTCCGCAAGGCGGGCGACGCACTGATTGGTCATCACTCATGTGCTGTGCCTCCGCCACTGATCTGCAATGTCGTCCATGTGTGGCGCTCTGTAATGCCACGCAGAAGTAAAACGTCTATCCACGGATGCGTACCCTATGCCTACCTTGTCCTAATCCGCATCATGGTCAGTTCCTGTACGTTGGGCACGTGCAAAACGTTGTGTGCCACTACACCGAATCGTCGACCAAATGCCCGGTAACCGTGTCCCTCCGGCGAGAGTGTTGTTATCTACACGCCACTGATCCGCTTGACAGTTTGACGCACTATTCCTCTCCCATGTTATCGGAGTCGCTTCGTGCGTGAATGATTCCTCGCTCGATTATACCCCGAATGACCTACCCCCACCTCTCCCAGGTCTAGGTACGTGGTTTATGTTTTCCTAAATTTACCGCGGTGACGGCCCCAATACTGCAGCGAATTCTCTGCGGGTGGTTACATAGTACACTGTATGCTGGCGTCTGTACTGGGTGGGTTCATGGGTAGGAGGACTTCCCATTCCTGCGATGACATATTCTAGTGGTGTGAATTTTTGATGAGTAATATATATACAAATATATATATATTTTTAATTTAATATATAATATATATAATAAATATAATATATATATATATAATATATATATAATATATTATAAAATAATATATATATATATAATATATATATATATATATAATAGTGTAGTGGCGCTCGCTTAGTAACAGTTGAATGTGAAACAAGTGAATACGAACAAATCTGGGGTAAATTAAGGAAGCAGATTGTTAGAAGTGCAAAGAGAGGTGTGGATGTGCTAGAAGTAGGAAGTAAAGAATGTAATCAGCGGAATGTGGAATAAAGAGGTGATGAAAGCGGTTAAAGTAAAAAGAAGCGTGTTGAAGTAACAAAAAAGCAAAGATTAAGTTTCAAAAAGAAAGATAGCTTGGAATTATATAAGACGAAAAAGAAAACTAAAAGGTTGCATACGTAGAAAAACAAGAGTAAATAACAGTTTGGTAAGAAGATGAATATGAACATACAAGGAAAGGAAGGACGGAAGGTTAAGATGAGAAAAGGGAATCTTTATACTTAGAATAATGAAAGGGATGGTGCTTGTAACTGATTAAATGGATGTGAGGGGAGGTGGAAAGAACACTTCAAAAGATCTCCCACAATATTAACAGTAATATGAGTGTTATGAATGTGTGTGTTTGATGTGCGAAGAAGAATAGGTATTTTGGATAGGTTATTGTAAGGAGGAAGTAAAGGGTAGAGTGAGAAAGTTAAAAATGGTAAATCTGCAGGTATAGATGAAAATACTAGTGAAATGATCAAGAGAGGAGGCGAGAATGTGATTGATTGGATTTGGAAGTGTGTAATAAAGCGTTTAGGAGGCGTATAATTCCAAGAATTGGAGGAGCGGCTAATAGATGTGAATATGCCGTAAGGAGGCTATGAACTGCTAAATATTATAGGGAAAAAGTTGAATGCAACCGTAGGGAAGGTAGATGCTGGTATTTTGGTCGAAAGAGTGTTCGAGTGACTGAAGACTGATTGGTGAAGAACAAGGTGCGTTTAGGAGTGGATCAAGAGGATGTGTCGATCAAATCTTTACATTAACAAATGATTGAGAAATGAGAGAAGAAGAATAATATTTATTTAGGTTTTTATGGATTTACAACAGGGCGTATGATAAGAGGTTAATAGGAAGCTTGTATGGCAGCTATTAGTATAGTATGTGTTGGTGGTAGCTATTCTGAATAGATTCAAAAGTATGTATGCCGATAGTGAACGTGTGTAAGAATAAATGGCGTCAATGGTGATTGGTTTAGGATTAATACGGAGTTGAACGGTTGTGTTATGTCTCCTGTTATTTAATTTGTATCATGGAGGGAGTTATGAAAGAATTTGAGGTGGAGGCAGGAAATGGTTTAGAATGAGGAGAATGGAGATGAGTGGAGGTTGCCCTACCTATTATCATGCGATATTGTCTGTGTGGCGAATCCGAAAAATGGAGAGTATTGGTAGAGAGATTGCAGGTAATGTAAAGGAGGGTTTTGAAAGTAAACGTATATAAGAGTAAGGTTATGGTTGTGAGTAGGACAGTCCGCCATGTGAAGTCATGTTAGATGTGAGCAACTGGAACAAATGGCTGAGTTTAAATATTTAGGGTATGTGTTGGATGCGAAGGGGAACGATTGATGCAGAGTGTAGTAGGAAAGTTATGTATGGCAGGAGGCTGGTGCAAGTAAATCGTTGGTGAATGAAAGGACTTAAGTCTTGAGTGCGCAAGTTTACATGAGGTATATTGTACTTGTTATTTGTATGTAGTGAGACTATGTCTGGCGAATAAGAAGTATAATCTAAAGTTCAATGTTTCGATGGACAATCTTAGGGGCATGTAGTGTGAGAAGAATTAAAATGAGGAATGAAGTATTAGAGAGTTGTGTGGGTGAAAGAAAGGGGTAAATGACGAGAATAAATGGAAGTTTTGAGATTTGGTCATTTGAAAAGACGAATTGATAGTTCGTGTTTAAGCGGATTATTAGTGTGCAGTTTTGGGACGACCGGCTGGAAAGACCGAAAGAGAAAGTGATGAGTCCGGTGAACAATGTCTGAAGGAGATAATGTGAGTTTGCGCAGAGGCTTAGAGAATAAAGGTGCATGATAGGAAGAAAGCTGGGTTTTGTATGGCATGGTTGTGCCCACCTGAGCCAAGGGAGAACCTTACATGACGATTACCATAGTAGGTCCGTCGCCTCCCATGAAGCTCTAGGGTGATTTTCTGGTGACAAGTTTTCACTAATTAATGGTACAAGGCGGTTAAGCGGGCTTCTTTTCGACATTTGCCATACTCTCCTACTGCTTTTTCTTTTCCGATGCTGGTAGCGCACCTTACTCCCAACGTGAGAAAAAAAAGGTAATAAAGAATAAAAATATATATATATAGATAATATATATTATATATATAGTTATATATAATAAATATATCATATATATATAATATATATATATATATATATAATATATATATAATATATAATATATATATATTATATATATATATATATATATATATATAATATATATATATATAATATACATAAAATATCATACTATATATATATATTATATATATATAATAATATATATATATATAAATATATATATAATATATTATATATAATAATAATATATATATATATATATTTGAACATGCTATGATAGAGTTAATAGAAGCTCTATGGCAGGTGTAGTGATATATGGTGTTGGTGGTAGGCTTCTGAACTGGAATCAAAAAGTATGTATGACGATAGTGAAGCGTGATTTAAGAATAAATGTGTCAATGGTGATTGGTTAGTGATTAATAGCGGAGTGAGACAGTTTTGTGTTATGTCTCCTTGTCAATTGTATATGGAGGGAGGTTATGAAAGAATTCGAGGTGGAGGTGGATATGTGTTAGAATGATGGAGAATGAAATAGAGTGTGAGGGTGCCCTACCTATTATTGCGGATGATTTGGTCTGTGTGGCGAATGTCTGAAGAGAGTTTGAGAGATTGGTAGAGAGATTTGCAGGGTGTTTAAAAGGAGGGGTTGAAAGAACGTAGATAAGAGTAAGTTATGGTTGTGATGAGACAGTCCTCAGTTGATATTAGATGGTGAGCAGCTGCAACAAATGTCTGAGTTTAAATATTTAGGGTATAAGTTGGTATGAGAAGGAACGGATATTGCAGAGTTAGTAGCGAAAGTTGTGAATGGAGAAGGTGCTGGGCATTTAAATCGTTGGTGAATGTAAAGGACTAAGTCTTGAGTCGTTCTAGGTTTTACAATGAGGGTATGTTGTTACCTGGGTTATTGTATAGTAGTGAGACTATGTCTGGAATAAGAAGTATAGATCTAAAGTTTCAATGCGTTCAGATGGACAATCTTAGGGGTGTGCTAGGCGTGTGAGAAGAATGATAAAATGAGGAAGAATTATTAAGAGTTCTGTGTGAAGAAAGGGTAAATGAGAGATTAAAATACTTTGAGATGGTTTGATCATATGAAAGTATGAAATGATATCGTTGTTAAGCGGATTCTATAGTGGCAGTGTTGGGAACGACAACGCTGGGAGCATCGAAGAAAAATAGATTAGTCGGTAACGAATGTTTGAAGGCAGCAGAAATGTGTTGGTAGACGAGAAGAAGTGTTATAACAGGAGTGAATGCGGGGTTTTGTGAGTGGTTGTGGCCTACCTGGACCAAGGGAGGACCCTTACATTGACTTCTACCATGGTGAGTCCGTCGCTGTTCCATTGAAGCTTTAGGTGATTTTCATGACTGCCGACAGTTTCACAATGAATGGTACTGAGGGGCGTAAGCTGCTTCATTCGACTGTTGTCATGTTTTCTAGCTGCTTTTTTTTCGATGCTCGTCACGCACCTTACTTCCATTCTTGGGAAAAAAAGTAGATAAAGAAAGAAAGAAAGATATATATAATATATATATATATATTATATATATATATATATATATATAATATATATATATATATATAACGTATATATAATTATATATATATATTTATATATATATATATATATAATATATTATATATATATTATATATATATATATATGTATATAATATATATTATATATATAATATATATTATATATATATATATATATATATATATATATATATATATATATAATATATTTATAATGAATAATATATTAAAATATATGTGAAATAAAAATAATGCATGCGGTAAATATAATATATATATATATATATATATATATATATATATATATATATATCATATATATATAATATATATATATATATATATATATATAATATATATATTATATATATATATAATATATTTATATTATATATATTATATATATATATATATAATATATATATATATATATATATATATATATATATATAAATATATATAATATATTATATATTATATATATATATATATATATATATATATAATATATATAAATCATCATCATAATCATCAATCTTCCTTTTTCTTCCCCAAGACTGGGAAGTGCGTGACAGCATCGGAAAAGAAATAGAAAACAGACACAAGTGCAAAAGAAAGCCCAGCCCTACCGCCCCTCTATACCTATTAGTGAAACTCGGCGCAGTCAGAAATATCCCCCCTAAGCTCCATGCGACTGCCGAACGACCCTCCACTAAGGCATATCGTCAAGTGTAGGGTTTCCTTGGCCCAGGTAAGCCACAACCATACCCCCTTCACAAAACCCCCATTAAGTCCTATTATGCACCTTTTATTCTCCCCCTCTACCAAACTCACATTTCTCTCCTTCAGACATTCCTTTACTGACAAATCAAACTTTTTCTTCGGTCTCCCAGCCGGTCGATTCCCAACACACTCACCACTAACATCCGCTTAACAACCAAACTGATATTATCCATCTTTTTCACATGACCAAACCATCTCAAACATACTTTCATTTATTCTCTCATTTACCCCTTTCTTCACACCACATAACTCTCTAATACGCTCATTCCTCATTTATCAATTGTCTTTTCACACCTAACACGCCCCTAAGATGTCCATCTGAACACATTGAAACTTTAGATCTATACGCTTATTCCAGACCATAGTCTCATATATATATTAACCAGGTAACAACATACCCTCATGTAAAGACACCCTACGCACTCAAGACTTAGTTCCTTTACATCCACCAACAATTTAATTGCACCAAGCCACCTTCCTGCCATCACAACTTCTCCCTACTACACTCATGCATCATCCGTTCCCTTCTGTCCAACACAATATCCTAAATATTTAACGGCAGAAACACTTGTTCCAGCGCTAACCATCAAAACATAACTTCACACTGAGGACTTCCTTCACTCACAACCATAACCTGACTCTTATATACGTTTACTTTCAAACCCCTCCTTTTACATACCCTGCCAAATCTCTCTACCAATCCTCTCAAACTGAAGAGAGTTTGAGAGGATTGGTAGAGAGATATGGCAGGGTGTGTAAAAGGAGGGGCTTGAAAGTTAACGTGGATAGGAGTAAGTTATGGTTGGAGTGAGGACAGTCCTCAGTGTGAAGTTATGTTAAATGGTGAGCAGCTGCGAACAAATGTCTGATTAAATATTTAGGTTATTAAGTTGTATAGAAGGAACGATGATCAGAGAGTGTGTAAAAAAGTTGTGAATGGCAGGAAGGTTGCTGGTGCAATTAAATCGTTGGTGAATGTAAAGGGACTAAGTCTTGAGTGTTCTAGGGTTTTACATGAGGTATGTTGTTACCTTTGTTAATGTATAGTAGTGGACTATGTTCTGGAATAAGAAGTATAGATCTAAGATGTTCAAGTGTTCAGATGGACAATCTTAGGGGTGCTAGGTTGAGAAGAAATTTTTGATAAAATGAGAAGAAACTTATTAGAGAGTGCTTGGGTGTAGAAGAAAAGGTAAATGAGAGAATAAATGAAAGATGTGAGATGGTTTGGTCATATGGAAAGGCATGAATGATATCGGTTGGTTAAGGGATCTATAGTGGCGAGTTGTGTTGGAACCGACCCGCTGGAATCGAAGAAAAAGTAGATTGAGTCGCGTAAACGAATGTTTGAAGGAGAAAAATAGTTTGTAGAGGCGAGAAGAAAGTGGATAACAGGAGTAATGGCGGGATTGTGAGGGTTATGGTTGTGCCTACCTGGACCAAGAGACCCCTTACATTGACGTTCCACCCATGGTGAGGGTCCGTCGCTGTTCCATGAAAGCTTAGTGTGGATTTTCTACTGCCGACGAGTTCTTCACTAATTAAATGTTACTGAGGGGCGGTAAGGGCTGGCTTTCATTCGACTTTTGTCATGTCTTCTACTGCTTTTTTCATGCCTCGTCACGCACCTTACTTCCATTCTTGGGAAATAGAAGAGATAAAAGAAATAAAGAAAAGAAAGAAAGATATATATATTATATATAATATACTATTATTATATATATATATATAATATATATATCATATATATATATATAATATATAATATATATATATATATATAATATAATATTATATATATATATATATATATATATATATATATATATATATATAGTATAATATATATATATATATATATATATATATATATATATATATATAATATATATATATATATATATATATAAAATATATGATATATATATAATAATTAATAAAAATATATATATATATTATACGGTATATAATATATATATATACAACGTTATATATATATATATATATAAATATATATTATATATATAATAGTATATATATATATATATATATATATTATATATATAAATATAAGTATAATATATATATATATATATATATATATATATATATATATATATTATATATATATATATAATATATATAATAAATATATTATATATAATAATATATATAATATTATATATAATAATCATCATCATAATCACATCTTCCTTTTTCTTCCCAGACATGGGCTGGTAAGTGACGTACAGCATCGGAAAAGAGAAGTAGAAAACATGACACAAGTCGAAAAGAAACCCAGCCCACCGCCCCTCTATAACCTATTATGAGAACTCGCGCAGTCAAAAATCCTTCCCTTAGAGCTTCAAGGTACTGCGACGACCCTCACTATGGCATATCGTCAAGTGTAGGTTCATCCCCTGGCCCAGGTGGGCCCACAACCATACCCACCTCACAAAACCCGCCATTAAGTCCTATTATGCACCTTTATTCTCACCTCTAAAACTCACATTTCTCTCCTTCAGACATCCTTTACTTACTCAATCCACTTTTCTTCGGTCCCAGCCGGTCGATTCCAACCACACTCACCACTATACATCCGTATAACCAACTATAATTAATCCTTTTCACATGACCAAACCATCTCAACATACTTTCATTTATTCTCTCATTTACCCCTTTCTTCACACCACATAACTCTCTAATACGTCTCATTCCTCATTTATCAATTCTTTCATTACACACCGTAAACGCCCCAAATTTCCATCTGAACACATTGAACTTTAGATCTATACGCCTATTCCAGACCATAGTCTCACTACTATACATTAACACAGGTAACAACATACCCTTATGTAAGACCCTAGCGCAACTCAGACTTAGTTCCTTTACATCCACCAACAATTTAATGCACCAGCCACCTTCCTGCCATTCACAACTTTCCTACTACACTCTGCATCATCCGTTCCCTTCTGATCCAACACATATCCTAAATATTTAAACTCAGACACTTGTTCCAGCTGCTAACCATCAAACATAACTTCACACTGAGGACTGTACTCTCACAACAATAACCTTACTCTTATCTACGTTTACTTTCAAACCCCTCCTTTTACACACACTGTCAAATCTCTACCAATCCTCTGAAGCTCTCTTCAGATTCACCACACCAAAACTAAACATCCACATATAATAGTAGGCACCCTCCACTCATCTCCATTCTCCATCATTCTACACCATTTCCTGCCACCCCCATCTCTAATTCTTTCATAACCCCATCCATATACAAATTGAATAACCAAGGAGACATAACACATCCCTACCTCACTCTGCTATTAATGTTAAACACCTGCCATAGAGCTTCCCTATTAATCATACGACTGTTGTAAATCCATAAAACCTAAATACAATTTATTCTTCTTCTCCCTCATTTTCTCAGTTATTTGTTTCAATGTAAAGATTTAATACACACATCCTCTACCACTCCTAAACCACCTTGTTCTTCACCAATAAGTCCTTCAGTCACTCGATGCACTCTTTTGACTAAAATACCAGCATATATCTTCACTACAATACTCAATAAACTAATTCTCCTATAATTCCTACAGTTCCCCTTATCTCCCTTACCCTTATATAAGGGTACTATTACTGCTCTCCTCCAATCCCTCGGAACTATACCCTCCATAAACGCTTTATTACACAACTTCCAAATCCAATCATTCACCATCTCATCTCCGTTCTTGATCATTTCACCAGTAATTTCATCTATACCTGCAGATTTACCATTCTTTAACTTTCTCACTCTACCTATTACCTCCTCCTTCGTGTAATATATAAGTTTGTGATTCTAAAGAGGGTAAATTTCTAAGAAATTTACACAGATAAAAAAAGATTCTTTTTATTGTAGAAACAAAACTAAGCAATATTGCAAATCTATATTTGCGAAAAACACTATTTTAAAACAATGTTTCACTATAATTAACAGAGAAGTGCACTGTTGAAAATGATTTGGACAGAAGAGAAAGAAACCTTATCTATTGCCAATTTACGAGCATTTGAATACCTACAGATTGGAAGAAAGTCTTCTTTGCAGTTGGGAATATACTCACATTTACTAAAATAATAAAAGAGGAAATATAAAAAATAGGTGTTCAAAATATATAAAATTATAAGTAAATTAATTAAATAGGATAAATACCTTTTTAAGCTGCTTAACCAGCCTCCAATGGCTAATTGCATTTGCGCAAGCCATACTTTCCAAAACCCATGTTGCTGTGAAGAAACTGCAAAAAAAAAAAAAAAAAAAAAAAAAAAAAAAAAAAAAAATATATAAAAATATATATATATATATATATATATATATATATATATATATATATATAATATATATATATATAATATATATATATATATAGATAATTAATATATATAATATATATATATATATAGAGGTACCGGAACCAGTCCGGCCGGAACTTCCGGCCCTAACCTCGATTTTAGAAGTTCCTTTCCGCGAAACTAAACTTGTTCCGGCCGGAACAACCGGAACTTCTACTTTTTCAAATGTCTTTCTTTAAAAAAAATTCAGTAATTGATTTGTCATTTACCTCAGTTATGATTATACATAAAAAAATAATATAGAAAATTGATATATGTGAACAAATATCATGATAAAATGACCTCGACTCTATAGTTTCGAAAACTTTAAACATGAAACAATATTTTCACACTCAACCGATAGCTTTAATACTAAGAACAATGTTGTTTGTTTTTTTTTGTTTTTTTTAGATTTTTTAATTTTTTATTTTTTTAGTTACATTGCTTTTTTAATTATTATTTTTATAAAATTAGTAAATAATCCTAATTATTACCTAATTAATAATAAGTTTAGTACATATAATTATTATTTAGTTTAATTAAGTTATATAGATTTTTTTATATACTGTATAATATCTGAGTACTCTAATTTTATTTATTTCTTATTAAAAATGACTTGAAACTACATTGATGAATTTACTTATTTATATAAATCAAATAATTATCATTAATTAGGTGATTGCTAGGATTAATTATTAATTAAAAAAAAAAAATTTGCAAAAAAAAAAAAAAAAATAAAAATCATGATTTTTTTATAAAAAAAATCACGTAAAAAAAATCAGTTGATTAAATCATTGATTTGATTTCTATTTATTGTGCCAACCCTGCTCTAGAATCTAGACCTGGGGATAAATCAAAATTTGTACAGGTATTATTATTATTATTATATTATTATAATTTTTTATTATTATTATATTATTATTATTATTATTATTATTATTATTATTATTATTATTATTATATTATTATATTATTATTATATTATTATTTTATTATTATTATGTTTATTATTTTTATTTATTTTATTTATTATTATATTATTATTATTATTATTATTTAGTATTATATTATTATTATTGATTATTATTATTATTATTATTATTGATATTATATTATTAATATATATACTGGTCAACAAAAAAGGTGAAAATTTTCTTGGATGACTTTATGTAGCAGATTATAGTAATCGGATGTGCTGATGCCATATATAATTCTCGATTTGCTGATCACATCGCCGTTTCGTGTAATCATGGATCCCTATTTTGCATATTCCTAGAATACAAAATTCATTGCGCACTACGTAGGCTACATATATGGTACAATCCCGCCATATATCTACAGTAGCCCAGCAAGTTTACTGCGGTCATATTTGGGAAAGCATGTGGATAACTTTAGTACGTCTACATGTATAAACAATGACCTGGAGGATGTCTATCATCCATCTGAAAAACAGTCGGATGGTCCGTCATTGTTCACCCAGGTGAACTGAACGATCTGTACGAGAGTTGTATTTTCCGAAGTTGTTCCTCTGAGCTGTTGGTTTCGAGGTTGCATGGAAAAATGACTACTGGACCATGCACAAGAGTAACATTTATCGTAACAGAGAAGCAGAGCTCCGGAGGCTCTTCCAGTCAGATGGTAACCTGTGTATTGCAGTGAAGTTGCAGCCTACTACTCGCTACTATGGACTCCCAGCATACGATGTACGTGTAGTGGAACTGTTATTGACAACTTCAAAGCAGTTTAAAGTTGTGTTGTCAACAACGCAACAATATGCTTCGTTCCAGTAGGTACTCGGTACGGATGAGAGGAGTATGCAAAAATCAAGACAGTTTGGAGATGCTACAATATCAGTACATGGTATGTTTAATATCGTCAACCCTCAAAATGTAAAATTGCGCTCATCAGCAAGCAGTTTCACAAAATCCCTGCTTCCTGTGCTATTGGGACACCCGGGCGGCAAAGGGTCACTAGACCAAAAGAGAATGGCCACCGAGGAACCTTGACGCCAAGTGACAGGAACATCGTACGTGAACCACTTGTACAGAGAGAAATCATCATCTTACCTCCACTTACACATTAAAACTTGTTTGATAAACAATTTGCTGAAGGCCCTAGACCATGTATGTGTAATATTTCCGCTATATAGCTCAACGTTTCCTGGTCAGTGACGAGAAAAAAAAAAAGCTGGATATTGATGGCCACGACAAATACGGACACTCCTCCGTGATGCTGCCTTTGCTACAACAACGAGTTAAAAGCAAGAGCGTGGAATGCTTTCTCAGATGTAGTACAGAATTTTCTGGGGAACAGGAAAGTCGAGAACCACTAACATTGTACAGGAACTGCTAGACAGTTTTCATTCTCATGGATGTAGATTTGTAGAATGAGTATAA
Organism: Trachelipus rathkii; assembly: GCA_015478945.1. Classification (NCBI taxonomy): domain Eukaryota; kingdom Metazoa; phylum Arthropoda; class Malacostraca; order Isopoda; family Trachelipodidae; genus Trachelipus; species Trachelipus rathkii. Next base: position 4,857 of record JABUQX010002379.1, on the reverse strand, counting down.
AGTTGCACTACTTACATTCTCACCTAAGCAAATTTCCGGTAACCTAGGCGATGTTAGTGATGAGCAGGGTGTACGCTTCCATCAAGATCTAAAAGTTCAGAAGGACGTTACCAGGGCAAGTGGATATCATATGATGTCCGACTAATTGTTGGAGCTGTATGAGGGATATTCCAGACGTCTTTGCACAGTAGATCGTTTCTACGAAGAGAAAGTTACTACCATCGGTATGTTTACATTAACTAAACCCATTCCTTCTATTACATTCATTGTTGTCCCATATTACCCTTTATTCATAGTTGTATTATATGTTTAACATATATCTATCAAAGACATGTATCATATCATTGTGATTTGTTTCTCTCCCTTCATATATCCAATATATATATATATATATTAATATATAAAAATATATATATATAATATATATATATAATATAATATATATATAATATATATAATTATATATATATATATAATAGATATATATATATATATATATATATATATATAATATATAAATATATATATATAAATATATATATATATATAATATATATAATCACGATTAATTGTGATAGACCCTCTTGAAAAAGTAAAAATCATAAAATTTTACAGATCTGTGTTACACACAATATCTCACAAATGCGATGTGATACGCAAAAAACCGATTACATTTTTGAATCAGCACATCAAAATATCAAAATTCAATGCGAAACCCCGTTCCAAAGAAATGTTCATGTTTTACCATGCTATTATATTATTATGTATTATTATTATTATTATTATTATATATATATATTATTATTATATTATATATTATAGTATTAATTATTATTATTATTACTATATTATTAATAAATATAAAAGAAATTAACTTTAAAGTAGGAACTACCAAAACAAAATATTAACTAAATTGTTTAAACCAAAAATTAAAAAAAATTTTAAAACAAGATTCCATAATTATCTTATTTAAAAATGAATTTACTGATATTGAAAAATGTTGTGGAGTAGGAAAATAAGTTGCTCTCCATGTTGTGGGGTTAAACGTGATCTCTTATCCTCAAAACACCGTACCCGCTTCTGGAAAAAAGCGTTTTAAAAAAATGCTTTTCTGAAAAAAGCTTTTTAAACTTTTAAAAAGACCCTTAGAACTTTATATAGTATATTCCTATTACTTAATATAATTTATTGATCCGCTTATCCAAATTTTGGCTACAGGAAACTAAAGCTCACATATGATTATGTCAAAGATGCCAGATAACTTCTAGAGAGACTCCATTGTTAATCAGACAATTTTAAGTAGAATATTGCAAGTGTAGCGAAGCAAAAAGTTCCGGTTCCGGCCGGAACTCCCGGCGGAACGTTTCCTAAAGTTCCGGAAAGTCCGGTCCGCCGGAACAAAAAATCTTTCCGGTACATCCCTAAATATATATATATATATATAAATATATATATAATAATATATATATATTATATATATATATTAATATAATAATATATATTATATAATATATATTATATATATAAACTAATCAGTCATTCATCCATCATCATCACAGTCATCATCATGCATCGAATCATCACCTTTTTTTCCCCAGAACTGTAAGGTGCTGTGACATGCACCGGAAACAAAAACTATATATATATATCAAGTCAATAAGAGAAATCCCAGCCTTACCGCCCCCTTTATACCTATTTGTGAAAACTCGTTGCAGTCAGAAAATCCACGCTAGATTCACGGGACTGCAACGGACCCTTACTATGGCATCTTCAAGTGTAGGGTTCATTCCCTTGCCCAGGTGGGCCACAAACCATACCCCCTCACAAAACCCCGCCATTCATTCCTATTTATGCACCTTATTCTCGCCTTCTGCCAAACTCACATTCTCTCCTTCAAAATTCCTTTACGACTCAATCCACTTTTTTTCCGTCTCCCAGACATCTGATTCCCGGCACCAATCACACTAGTTACATCAGGCTAACCAGCTGACTATCATCCATCCTTTCCATATGAACCAAACCATCTCAATGTACTCTCGTTTATTCTCTCATTTACGCCCCTTTCACACCACACAACTCCCTAATGCATTCATTCCTCATTTATCAATTCTTCCCACACTTAACACGCCCTATGATTGTCCATCTTAACACTTTTACTTTAGATCTTTACCTCATATTCCAGTACCATAGTTCACACTATACATTAACACAGGGAACAACATACCTTCATGCAAAACCCTAGTGCACTCAAAACTAGTCCCTGTCAAATCTACAAGGATTAATTGCACCTGCCACTTCCTAATACTCGCATCCATCCGCCTCCCCTTTATCCAACATATGTCCTAAATATTTAAAACTCAGATATTTGTTTCAGTTGCTCACCATCTGTGGGGTACCAGATGAATGGAAAACGGCATATTGTGCCTTATTTATAAGAAAGGTAGTAAGGAAGAATTGGGAAATATAGGCCAGTAGCCTTAACATCTCTGTTGTAAAAGTTCTAGTAAAGGTTACTGAAAGGCATACAGGGAAATAATTTGAATATAACAAGGTATTGTACGACTCCCAGCAATGGTTTCAGGAAGGGTAGTCATGTTAGACAAACCTTTGGATTTATGAATACGATTACCGACTGATGACATAGAGATCCAGTAACATTATATATTTAGACTTTAGCAAAGCTTTTGATAAGGTTCCCCACATTAGGCTGATGAAGTTATTGCAATGTGGCATAGGTGAGGTGGTACATGGTTGGATTTAAAGAGTGGTTGTGGAATAGAAAAAACAGTGCAATAAGCATCAAAATAGTGAAGAGGGGTGTCCCCCGGGGTTCAGTGCTGGGACCACTTTGTCCCTCATATATATAAATGATTTAGACCAGGGACTTATAAATGCAAGGTTTCTAAGTTTGCAGATGATACCAAAGTGGCTACCTCAGTTAGGAATTAGTGAAGGATGTATAAAGATTCAAAATGATCTTGATAAACTTCTTGGGTGGGCAGATAAGTGGCAAATGAATTTTAATAGTAAAAAATATCGCAAGTACCATAGTTACGGTGTGGTAGTTTAGGATTAGGATTTTTTGTTTTGTATGTCTCATAATTTACCGTTTTTTTTTCTTTTTTTTAGGGTTGCTTCTAGAACGTCCACCAACAAGGATTTACATGGATTTGCAGTGAAAGTTTTTTTTTGTTTGTGTTTTTATAATTTATAATTTAATTAACGAGTGATTTTTTTTATATGCATATTCATTATTAGTATATTTTTTAGCGAAAAAGAAAGACAGACTTTATATTTTTTTTGATTTTTTTTTAAGAAAAAAAAAGAGAGAAAAAGTTAATGACTAACTTTTCCGACGATTCACGTGTGACAGGTAATATAGAATTATTTATGGCTTTTATTATTATTATTATGAATATTATTACTATTATTACTATTATTATTATTATTATTATTATTATTATTATTATTATTATTATTATTATTATTATTATTATTATTATTATTATTATGATTTTTCATGATTATTATTGGTATTTTTTTTATTGATTGAAAGGTTTTGATGAAGTTTTTTTTAATTCTAGAAGTCTGAGTTGTTGTTTCTGTCCAGCGGCTGATGTACGAGGGTTCATGTGTTTTATCTAGTCTGAGTCTGGATTTTCGAGAAGTGGTTTTGTCCAGAGATTTGATATTTGTATTTGTTCAGAGGCTGACTTTCATTGGATGAGGTAAGGTGATTTGTGATTTTTTTAGATGGATGTTGAAAGTTGGTTGTGTAAAGTTGTTATATTTTGTTATTTTATTTTAGTCTGAGGTCGCTGATGGGAATGTCACTGGCTTTGTTCAGATTATAGAGAAAGAAAAGAGAAAAAAAACTGGGTCAACCACCCAGGTAAGCACCTTGCAGTGGTGGGGTTATATTTTTTTATTATATTATTATTTTTCTTCATTCACTTATTTAATATTTTATTTTAATTCATTATAATTATTGGTTATTAAAGTCATTTTTTTTCTGTTATTTAATTTATGAAATTCATTTATATTTTAATTCATTATTAAGTATAGTTATTTGTTACAAAATCTAATAATCTAAATTTTTTAGTTATTTATTATTATTATATTTTTTATGTAATTGCTATAATGCGATGTTTTTTATCTATTCCGCAGTTTTTTTTTGGAGCTTGTTTGCAAGAACTCAGAAGCAGAAATATCGACAAAGGGAATCTTAAAGAGATAGATAGTAAGAGAGAAGTTGAGTAAATTGAAAGTTGAATAGAAAGAGGAGAGAATTAACTAGTTTGAAAGGAAAGTTGGAAATTGTAGAAACCTGACTTAAAGACTATATGAATATTGTGTGGATAAGTTAAGAGATAAGTGAAAAGAGGAGTAGTATCATTGGAGAATTGCAAAGGAGGAATAAGAACTGTGAGGAAAACTTTTGAAAAAGCAGAAGAGAAAAAAAACTAATTAAAGATAATTGGAGAATTAAGGAGTAGTAGAATTGGAGAACCGCATTGGATATATTTTACTATTTATATATTTTAGGTTTACGGTTTTTCTAGATAAGTTTTTTTACAATGAAGTGTTCATTTATACCTTATTATTTTAACGGTGCAGTAAATCGCGTTAATTTTGTGGTTGTTGGTGGTCAGTGTTGCGAATTCCGGTACGTTACCGGTTCGATTACCTTAGTGGGGGTACCTGAGTGGTTTTCGAAGATCGTGCGTTATCGTAGAGGTTGGGTATTATTATTTAATAAATTTTTCGTTTCTTGTTTTGTGTTTATGATTTTTATTTATCCTGAGTTTATTATTGTTTATTATTATTTTTTTGATTACTTACTTAGTATTTTTATAT
>JABUQX010002378.1:0-22846 GCA_015478945.1 Trachelipus rathkii | reverse complement strand
TTAAGAGTTCTAAATTTGTAATGTGAAAATTTAAGAAAAAGCGTAATTTTAGAAGTTAAATTTTTATTAAAACAGGTTTTCACAACTAATGAAATATTTGGTATATAAAAACAAATATTGAAATTTCATTAAAAAACGTCAATTTAAGACACCTAAAACTATTAATAAATTCGCTTTTCTGCTTTTTGAAATTGCATTTCAATGAAACACATTATTTTTTCAAATGCTGAAAATACCGTTAAAAACTCAATTTTAAGATTTACCAAATAATTTCAAATGTTGAAATTTATGAAAAATCGTACTTTTAAGAGTTCTAAATTTGTAATGTGAAAATTTAAGAAAAAGCGTAATTTTAGAAGTTAAATTTTTTTATTAAAACAGGTTTTCACAACTAATGAAATATTTGGTATATAAAAACAAATATTGAAATTTCATTAAAAAACGTCAATTTAAGACATCTAAAACTATTAATAAATTCACTTTTCTGCTTTTTGAAATTGCATTTCAATGAAACACATTTTTTTTTTCAAATGCTGAAAATACCGTTAAAAACTCAATTTTAAGATTTACCAAATAATTTCAAATGTTGAAATTTAGGAAAAATCGTACTTTGATGTGAAAAAAATATTTTTAAAAACTCAATTTTAAGATTTACCAAATAATTTCAAATGTTGAAATTTTGGAAAAATCGTACTTTTAAGAGTTCTAAATTTGTAATGTGAAAATTTAAGAAAAAGCGTAATTTTAGAAGTTAAAATTTTTTATTAAAACTGGTTTTCACAACTAATGAAATATTTGGTATATAAAAACAAATATTGAAATTTCATTAAAAAACGTCAATTTAAGACACCTAAAACTATTAACAAATTCGCTTTTCTGTTTTTTTGAAATTGCATTTCAATGAAACACATTATTTTTTCAAATGCTGAAAATACCGTTAAAAACTCAATTTTAAGATTTACCAAATATTTTCAAATGTTGAAATTTAGGAAAATCACACTTTTAAGTAATGGTGAAAAATGAAAAAGCATACTAAGAAGTAGAAATTTGTACCAATAGAGGTTTTAACCATTACTGAAAATTTTAGGTATATTCAACCCAAAATTTAAATTTTCATTAAATGACGTCAATGAAGACACCCTATTACTCATAAAATTTCTTTTCTAAAATGCCTTTCAACCAAACACCATTATTTTTTCAAAAATGCTGAAAATACGTTAAAAACTCAATTTTAAGAATTACCAAATAATTTCAAATGTTGAAATTTAGGAAAAATCGTACTTTTAAGAGTTCTAAATTTGTAATGTGAAAATTTAAGAAAAAGCGTAATTTTAGAAGTAAATTTTTTTTTAAAACAGGTTTTCACAATTAAAAAAAAATTTTTTTTTTAAAAAAAAAAATATTGAAATTTCATTAAAAACGTCAATTTAAGACACCAAAACTATTAATAAATTCGCTTTTCTGCTTTTTGAAATTGCATTTCAATGAAACACATTATTTTTTCAAATGCTGAAAATACCGTTAAAAAACTCAATTTTAAGATTTACCAAATAATTCAAATGTTGAAATTTAGGAAAAATCGTTCTTTTAGGAGTTCTAAATTTGTAATGTGAAAATTTAAGAAAAAGCGTAATTTTAGAAGTTAAAATTTTTTATTAAAACAGGTTTTCACAACTAATAAAATATTTGGTATATAAAAACAAATATTGAAATTTCATTTAAAAACGTCAATTTAAGACACCTAAAACATATTAAAAATTCTCTTTTCTGCGTTTTTTTGAAATTGCATTTCAATGAAACACATTATTTTTTCAAATGCTGAAAATACCGTTAAAAACTCAATTTTAAGATTTACCAAATAATTTCAAATGTTGAAATTTAGGAAAAATCGTACTTTTAAGAGTTCTAAATTTGTAATGTGAAAATTTAAGAAAAAGCGTAATTTTAGAAGTTAAAATTTTTTATTAAAACAGGTTTTCACAACTAATGAAATATTTGGTATATAAAAACAAATATTGAAATTACATTAAAAAACGTCAATTTAAGACACCTAAAACTATTAATAAATTCGCTTTTCTGCTTTTTGAAATTGCATTCAATGAAACACATTATTTTTTCAAATGCTAAAAATACCGTTAAAAACTCAATTTTAAGATTTACAAAATAATTTTAAATTGAAATTTGGAAAAAATAGTACTTTTAAAAATATTAATTTTTAATTTGAAAAAAATATAAAAAAAGTGTATTTTATAAATTAAAATTTTTTTTATTAAAACAGGTTTTCAAAACTAATGAAATATTTGGTATATAAAAACAAAATATTGAAATTTCATTAAAAAACTTCAATTTAGGCCACCACCTAAAACTATAATAAATTCACTTTTTCTTCTTTTTTAAAATTGCATTTCAATGAAACACATTATTTTTTTTCAAATGCTGAAAATACCGTTAAAAACTCAATTTTAAAGATTTACCAAATAATTTCAAATGTTGAAATTTAGGAAAAATCGTACTTTTAAAAGTTCTAAATTTGTAATGTGAAAATTTAAGAAAAAGCGTAATTTTAGAAGTTAAAATTTTTTATTAAAACAGGTTTTCACAACTAATGAAATATTTGGTATATAAAAACAAATATTGAAATTTCATTAAAAAACGTCAATTAAGAAACACCTAAAACTATTAATAAATTCACTTTTCTGCTTTTTGAAATTGCATTTCAATGAAACACATTATTTTTTCAAATGCTGAAAATACGGTTAAAAACTCAATTTTAAGATTTACCAAATAATTTCAAATGTTGAAATTTAGGAAAATCGTACTTTAAGAGTTCAAATTATTAATGTGAAAATTTAAGAAAAAGCGTAATTTTAGAAGTTAAATTTTTTATTAAAACAGGTTTTCACAACTAATGAAATATTGGGTATATAAAAACAAATATTGAAATTTCATTAAAAAACGTCAATTTAAGACACCTAAAACTATTAATAAATTCACTTTTCTGCTTTTTGAAATTGCATTTCAATGAAACACATTATTTTTTTCAAATGCTGAAAATACCGTTAAAAACTCAATTTTAAGATTTACCAAATAATTTCAAATGTTGAAATTTAGGAAAAATCGACGTGTAAGGGTTCTAATTGTAATGTGAAAAATTAACAAAAGCCGTTTAATTTTAGGGTCTAAAATTTTTTTTATTAAAAAAGGTTTCCCAACTAATGAAATATTTGGTATATAAAAACAAATATTGGAAAATTTCATTAAAAAAAACGTCAATTTTAGAAAACTAAAAAATATTAATAAATTCACTTTTCTGCTTTTTTGAAATTGCATTTCATTTCAATGAAACACATTATTTTTTTCAAATGCTGAAAATACCGTTAAAAAACTCAATTTTAAGATTTACCAAATAATTTCAAATGTTGAAATTTAGGAAAAATCGTACTTTTAAGAGTTCTAAATTTGTAATGTGAAAATTTAAGAAAAAGCGTAATTTTAGAAGTTCAATTTTTTTATTAAAACAATTTTTCACAACTAATGAAATATTTGGTATATAAAAACAAATATTGAAATTTCATTAAAAAAACGTCAATTTAAGACACCTTAAACTATTAATAAATTCTCTTTTCTGCTTTTTGAAATTGCATTTCAATGAAACACATTATTTTTTCAAATGCTGAAAATACCGTTAAAAACTCAATTTTAAGATTTACCAAATAATTTCAAATGTTGAAATTTAGGAAAAATCGTACTTTTAAGAGTTCTAAATTTGTAATGTGAAAATTTAAGAAAAAGCGTAATTTTAGAAGTTAAAATTTTTTATTAAAACAGGTTTTCACAACTAATGAAATATTTGGTATATAAAAACAAATATTGAAATTTCATTAAAAAACGTCAATTTAAGACACCTAAAACTATTAATAAATTCGCTTTTCTGCTTTTTGAAATTGCATTTCAATGAAACACATTAATTTTTCAAATGCTGAAAATACCGTTAAAAAACTCAATTTTAAGATTTACCAAATAATTTCAAATGTTGAAATTTAGGAAAAATCGTATTTTAAGAGTTCTAAATTTGTATTGTGAAAATTTAAGCAAAAGCCTAATTTTAGAAGTTAAAATTTTTTATTAAAACAGGTTTTCACAACTAATGAAATATTTGGTATATAAAAACAAATATTGAAATTTCATTAAAAAACGTCAATTTAAGACACCTTAAACTATTAATAAATTCACTTTTTGAAATTGCATTTCAATGAAACACATTATTTTTTAAAATGCTGAAAATACCGTTAAAAACTCAATTTTAAGATTTACCAAATAATTAAATGTTAAGATTTTAAAACAAATTATTAAATCTAAATTGTAAGGGAAAATAGACAACGAAGTTGTAATAGAAGTAAAATGATAAACATCACAACTAATAAATATTTGGTATATAAAAACAAATATTGAAATTTCATTATTTTAACACCTAAAACTATAAATAAATTCGCTTTTCTGCTTTTTGAAATTGCATTTCAATGAAACACATTATTTTTTCAAATGCTGAAAATACCGTTAAAAACTCAATTTTAAGATTTAACAAATAATTTCAAATGTTGAAATTTAGGAAAAATCGTACTTTTAAGAGTTCTAAATTTGTAATGTGAAAATTTAAGAAAAAGCGTAATTTTAGAAGTTAAAATTTTTTATTAAAACAGGTTTTCACAACTAATGAAATATTTGGTATATAAAAACAAATATTGAAATTTCATTAAAAAACGTCAATTTAAGACACCTAAAACTATTAATAAATTCACTTTTCTGCTTTTTGAAATTGCATTTCAATGAAACACATTATTTTTTCAAATGCTGAAAATACCGTTAAAAACTCAATTTTAAGATTTACCAAATAATTTCAAATGTTGAAATTTAGGAAAAATCGTACTTTTAAGAGTTCTAAATTTGTAATGTGAAAATTTAAGCAAAAGCGTAATTTTAGAGGTTAAATTTTTTTTATTAAAAAAGGTTTTCCCAACTAATGAAATATTTGGTATATAAAAACAAATATTGAAATTTCATTAAAAAACTTCAATTTAAGACACCTAAAACTATTAATAAATTCACTTTCTATGCTTTTTGAAATAGCATTTCAATGAAACACATTATTTTTTTCAAATGCTGAAAATACCTTTAAAACTCAATTTTAAGATTTACCAAATAATTTCAAATGTTGAAATTTAGGAAAAATCGTACTTTTAAGAGTTCTAAATTTGTAATGTGAAAATTTAAGAAAAGCGTAATTTTAGAGGTTAAAATTTTTTATTAAAACAGGTTTTCACAACTAATGAAATATTTGGTATATAAAAACAAATATTGAAATTTCATTAAAAATAGTCAATTTAAGACACCTAAAACTATTAATAAATTCACTTTTCTGCTTTTTGAAATTGCATTTCAATGAAACACATTATTTTTTCAAATGCTGAAAATACCGTTAAAAACTCAATTTTAAGATTTACCAAATAATTTCAAATGTTGAAATTTAGGAAAAATCGTACTTTTAAGAGTTCTAAATTTGTAATGTGAAAATTTAAGAAAAAGCGTAATTTTAGAAGTTAAATTTTTTTATTAAAACAGGTTTTCACAACTAATGAAATATTTGGTATATAAAAACAAATATTGAAATTTCATTAAAAAACGTCAATTTAATACACCTAAAACTATTAATAAATTCACTTTTCTGCTTTTTGAAATTGCATTTCAATGAAACACATTATTTTTTCAAATGCTGAAAATACCGTTAAAAACTCAATTTTAAGATTTACCAAATAATTTCAAATGTTGAAATTTAGGAAAAATCGTACTTTTAAGAGTTCTAAATTTGTAATGTGAAAATTTAAGAAAAAGCGTAATTTTAGAAGGTAAAATTTTTTATTAAAACAGGTTTTCACAACTAATGAAATATTTGGTATATAAAAATAAAATATATTGAAATTTCAATTGAAAAACGTCAATTTAAAGACACCAAAAAATTATTAATAAATTCTCTTTTTTCTTTTTGGAAATTGCATTTCAATGAAACAACATTTTTTTTTCAAATGCTGGAAAAAACCGTTAAAAACTCAATTTTAAGATTTAACAAATAATTTCAAATGTTGAAATTTAGGAAAAATCGTACTTTTAAGATTTCTAAATTTGTAATGTGAAGAAATTTTAAGAAAAAGCGTAATTTTAGAAGTTAAAATTTTTTATTAAAACAGGTTTTCACAACTAATGAAATATTTGGTATATAAAAACAAATATTGAAAATTTCATTAAAAAACGTCAATTTAAGACACCTTAAACTATAAATAAATTCTCTTTTCTGCTTTTTGAAATTGCATTTCAATGAAACACATTATTTCAAATGCTGAAAATACCGTTAAAAACTCAATTTTAAGATTTACCAAATAATTTCAAATATTGCATTTTAATGAAACACATTACCTTTTTAAGAGTTCTAAATTGTAATGTGAAAAATTTAAGAAAAAGCGTAATTTTAGAAGTTAAAATTTTTTATTAAAACAGGTTTTAACAACTAATGAAATATTTGGTATATAAAAACAAATATTGAAATTTCATTAAAAAAGGTCAATTTAAGACACCTAAAACTATTAATAAATTCACTTTTCTGCTTTTTGAAATTGCATTTCAATGAAACACATTATTTTTTCAAATGCTGAAAATACCGTTAAAAACTCAATTTTAAGATTTACCAAATAATTTCAAATGTTGAAATTTAGGAAAAATCGTACTTTTAAGAGTTCTAAATTTGTAATGTGAAAATTTAAGAAAGCGTAAATTTAAGCATGAGGGTATAAAATTTTTTAATAAAACAGGTTTTCACAACTAATGAATTATTTGGTATATAAAAACAAATATTGAAATTTCATTAACAAACGTCAATTTAAGACACCTAAAACTATTAATAAATTCACTTTTCTGCTTTTTGAAATTGCATTTCAATAAAACACATTATTTTAGAAATTTTGAAATTCGTTAAAAATACAATTTTAAATTTACCAAATAATTTCAAATGTTGAAATTTAGGAAAAATCGTACTTTTAAGAGTTCTAAATTTGTAATGTGAAAATTTAAGAAAAAGCGTAATTTTAGAAGTTAAATTTTTTTATTAAAACAGGTTTTCACAACTAATGAAATATTTGGTATATAAAAACAAATATTGAAATTTCATTAAAAAACGTCAATTTAAGACATCTAAAACTATTAATAAATTCGCTTTTCTGCTTTTTGAAATTGCATTTCAATGAAACACATTATTTTTTCAAATGCTGAAAATACCGTTAAAAACTCAATTTTAAGATTTAACAAATAATTTCAAATGTTGAAATTTAGGAAAAATCGTACTTTTAAGAGTTCTAAATTTGTAATGTGAAAATTTAAGCAAAAGCGTAATTTTAGAAGTTAAATTTTTTTATTAAAACAGGTTTTCAAAACTAATGAAATATTTGGTATATAAAAACAAATATTGAAATTTCATTAAAAAACGTCAATTTAAGACACCTAAAACTATTAATAAATTCACTTTTCTGCTTTTTGAAATTGCATTTCAATGAAACACATTATTTTTTCAAATGCTGAAAATACCGTTAAAAACTCAATTTTAAGATTTAAACCAAATAATTTAAAATGTTGAAATTTAGGAAAAATCGTACTTTTAAAAGTTCTAAATTTGTAATGTGAAAATTTAAGCAAAGCGTAATTTTAGAGGTTAAAATTTTTTTATTAAAAAAGGTTTTCCCAACTAATGAAATATTTGATATATAAAAACAAATATTGAAATTCATTAAAAAAAACGTCAATAAAACACCTAAACTATTAATTAAGTTTAAATTATCAATTTTAGAAGTTTGCATTTCAATGAAACACATTATTTTTTCAAATGCTGAAAATACCGTTAAAAACTCAATTTTAAGATTTACCAAATAATTTCAAATGTTGAAATTTAGGAAAAATCGTACTTTTAAGAGTTCTAAATTTGTAATGTGAAAATTTAAGAAAAAGCGTAATTTTAGAAGTTAAAATTTTTTATAAAAACAGGTTTTCACAACTAATGAAATATTTGGTATATAAAAACAAATATTGAAATTTCATTAAGAAACGTCAATTTAAGACACCTAAAACTATTAATAAATTCGCTTTTCTGCTTTTTGAAATTGCATTTCAATGAAACACATTATTTTTTCAAATGGAAAAAACAAAAAAAAACACATATTTTTTCAAATTCTAAAAATACCTAAAAACTAAATTTAAAATTTAACAAAATAATTTCAAATGTTGAAATTTAATAAAAATCGTACTTTTAAGAGTTCTAAATTTGTAATGTGAAAATTTAAGCAAAAGCGTAATTTTAGAAGTTAAAATTTTTTATTAAAACAGGTTTTCACAACTAATGAAATATTTGGTATATAAAAACAAATATTGAAATTTCATTAAAAAACGTCAATTTAAGACACCTAAAACTATTAATAAATTCACTTTTCTGCTTTTTGAAATTGCATTTCAATGAAACACATTATTTTTTCAAATGCTGAAATTACCGTTAAAAACTCAATTTTAAGATTTACCAAATAATTTCAAATGTTGAAATTTAGGAAAAATCGTACTTTTAAGAGTTCTAAATTTGTAATGTGAAAATTTAGGCAAAAGCGTAATTTTAGAGGTTAAAATTTTTTTATTAAAAAAGGTTTTCCCAACTAATGAAATATTTGGTATATAAAAACAAATATTGAAATTTCATTAAAAAACGTCAATTTAAGACACCTAAAACTATTAATAAATTCTCTTTTCTGCTTTTTGAAATTGCATTTCAAGGAAACACATTATTTTTTCAAATGCTGAAAATACCGTTAAAAACTCAATTTTAAGATTTACCAAATAATTTCAAATGTTGAAATTTAGGAAAAATCGTACTTTAAAAGTTCTAAATTTGTAATGGGAAAATTTAAGCAAAAGCGTAATTTTAGAGGTTAAAATTTTTTTATTAAAACAGGTTTTCACAACTAATGAAATATTTGGTATATAAAAACAAATATTGAAATTTCATTAAAAAACGTCAATTTAAGACACCTAAAACTATTAATAAATTCACTTTTCTGCTTTTTGAAATTGCATTTCAATGAAACACATTATTTTTTCAAATGCTGAAAATACCGTTAAAAACTCAATTTTAAGATTTACCAAATAATTTCAAATGTTGAAATTTAGGAAAAATCGTACTTTTAAGAGTTCTAAATTTGTAATGTGAAAATTTAAGAAAAAGCGTAATTTTAGAAGTTCAATTTTTTTATTGAAACAATTTTTCACAACTAATGAAATATTTGGTATATAAAAACAAATATTAAAATTTCATTAAAAAACGTCAATTTAAGACACCTAAAACAATTAATAAATTCTCTTTTCTGCTTTTTGAAATTGCATTTCAATGAAACACATTATTTTTTCAAATGCTGAAAATACCGTTAAAAACTCAATTTTAAGATTTACCAAATAATTTCAAATGTTGAAATTTAGGAAAAATCGTACTTTTAAGAGTTCTAAATTTTTAATGTGAAAATTTAAGAAAAAGCGTAATTTTAGAAGTTAAAATTTTTTATTAAAACAGGTTTTAACAACTAATGAAATATTTGGTATATAAAAACAAATATTGAAATTTCATTAAAAAACGTCAATTTAAGACACCTAAAACTATTAATAAATTCGCTTCTCTGCTTTTTGAAATTGCATTTCAATGAAACACATTATTTTTTTCAAATGCTGAAAATACTGTTAAAACTCAATTTTAAGATTTAACAAATAATTTCAAATGTTGAAATTTAGGAAAAATCGTACTTTTAAGAGTTCTAAATTTGTAATGTGAAAATTTAAGAAAAAGCGAATTTTAGAAGTTAAAATTTTTTATTAAAACAGGTTTTCACAACTATTGAAATATTTGGTATATAAAACAAATATTGAAATTTCATTAAAAAACGTCAATTTTAAGACACTAAAACTTTTTAAAGAAAATTTAATATTTGTTTTTATATTGCATTTCAATGAAACACATTAATTTTTCAAATGCTGAAAATCCCGTAAAAAACTCAATTTTAAGAATTACCAAATAATTTCAAATGTTGAAATTAAGGAAAAATCGTACTTTTAAGAGTTCTAAATTTGTAATGTGATATATAAGAAAAAGCCGTAATTTAAAGTTAAAATTTTTTATTAAAACAGGTTTTCACAACTAATGAAATATTTGGTATATAAAAACAAATATTGAAATTTCATTAAAAAACGTCAATTCTAAGACATCTAAAACTATTAATAAATTCACTTTCAGCTTTTTAAAATTGCATTTCAATGAAACACATTATTTTTTCAAATGCTGAAAATACCGTTAAAAACTCAATTTTAAGAATTACAAAATAATTTCAAATGTTGAAATTTAGGAAAAATCGTACTTTTAAGAGTTCTAAATTTGTAATGTGAAAATTTAAGAAAAAGCGTAATATTAGAATTTAAAATTTTTTATTAAAACAGGTTTTCACAACTAATGAAATATTTGGTATATAAAAACAAATATTGAAATTTCATTAAAAAACGTCAATTTAAGACACCTAAAACTATTAATAAATTCGCTTTTCTGCTTTTTGAAATTGCATTTCAATGAAACACTTAAAAATACCGTTAAAAACTCAATTTTAAGAATTACCAAATAATTTCAAATGTTGAAATTTAGGAAAAATCGTACTTTTAAGAGTTCTAAAATTTTGTAATGTGAAAAATTAAGAAAAAGCGTAATTTTGAGAAGTTAAAATTTTTTATTAAAACAGGTTTTCACAACTAATGAAATATTTGGTATATAAAAACAAATATTGAAATTTCATTAAAAAACGTCAATTTAAACAATGAAATATTTGGTAAATAAAATTCATTTATTTGGTAAATAAAATGCATTTCAATGAAAACACATTATTTTTTCAAATGCTGGAAAATACCTAAAAACTCATTTTAAGATTACCAAATTAATTTCAAATGTTGAAATTTAGGAAAAATCGTACTTTTAAGAGTTCTAAATTTGTAATGTGAAAATTTAAGAAAAAGCGTAATTTTAGAAGTTAAAATTTTTTATTAAAACAGGTTTTCACAACTAATGAAATATTTAGTATATAAAAACCAAATATTGAAAATTTCATTAAAAAACGTCAATTTAAGACACCTAAAACTATTAATTAATTCGCTTTTCTGCTTTTTGAAATTGCATTTCAATGAAACACATTATTTTTTCAAATGCTGAAAATCCCGTAAAAAACTCAATTTTAGAATTACCAAATAATTTCAAATTAGTTGAAATTTAGGAAAAATCGTTACTTTTAAGAGTTCTTTTTGTAATGTGTTGAAAATTTAAGAAAAAGCGTAATTTAGAAGTTACAAATTTTTTATTAAAACAAGGATTTCACAACTAATGAAAATATTTGGTATATAAAAACAAATATTGAAATTTCATTTAAAAAACGTCACAATTTAAAACACCTAAACGATTCACAATAATCCACCTACTGCTTTTTGAAATTGCATTTCAATGAAACACATTATTTTTTCAAATGCTGAAAATACCGTTAAAAACTCAATTTTAAGATTTACCAAATAATTTCAAATGTTGAAATTTAGGAAAAATCGTACTTATAAGAGTTCTAAATTTGTAATGTGAAAATTTAAGAAAAAGCGTAATTTTAGAAGTTAAATTTTTTTATTAAAACAGGTTTTCACAACTAATGAAATATTTGGTATATAAAAACAAATATTAAAATTTCATTAAAAAACGTCAATTTAAGACACCTAAAACTATTAATAAATTCTTTTCTGCTTTTTGAAATTGCATTTCAATGAAACACATTATTTTTCAAATGCTGAAAATACCGTTAAAAACTCAATTTTAAGATTTACCAAATAATTTCAAATGTTGAAATTTAGTTAAAATCGTACTTTTAAGAGTTCTAAATTTGTAATGTGAAAATTTAAGAAAAAGCGTAATTTTAGAAGTTAAATTTTTTTTATTAAAACAGGTTTTCACAACTAATGAATATTTGGTTAAAAACTCATTAATATTTAAATTTTCATTTAAAAAACGTCAATTTAAGACACCTAAAACTATTAATAAATTCACTTTTCTGCTTTTTGAAATTGCATTTCAATGAAACACATTATTTTTTCAAATGCTGAAAATACCGTTAAAAACTCAATTTTAAGATTACCAAATAATTTCAAATGTGAAATTTAGGAAAAATCGTACTTTTAAGAGTTCTAAATTTGTGATGTGAAAATTTAAGAAAAAGCGTAATTTTAGAAGTTAAAATTTTTTATTAAAACAGGTTTTCACAACTAATGAAATATTTGGTATATAAAAACAAATATTGAAATTTAATTAAAAAACGTCAATTTAAGACACCTAAAACAATTAATAAATTCTCTTTTCTGCTTTTTGAAATTGCATTTCAATGAAACACATTATTTTTTCAAATGCTGAAAATAACGTTAAAAACTCAATTTTAAGATTTACCAAATAATTTCAAATGTTGAAATTTAGGAAAAATCGTACTTTTAAGAGTTCTAAATTTGTAATGTGAAAATTTAAGAAAAAGCGTAATTTTAGAAGTTAAATTTTTTTATTAAAAAAAGGTTTTCAAAACTAATAAAATATTTGGTATATAAAAACAAATTTTGAAATTTCATTAAAAAACGTCAAATTTTAGACATAATAAAACCTATTAATTAAATTACACTTTTCAGCTTTTTGAAAATTGCATATTAATTTAAATTTTGAATTTTTTTAAATGCTGTTTTTGAAAATACCGTTAAAAACTCAATTTTAAGATTTACCAAATAATTTCAAATGTTGAAATTTAGGAAAAATCGTACTTTTAAGAGTTCTAAATTTGTGATGTGAAAATTTAAGAAAGAAGGGGTAATTTAGAAAGTTAAATTTTTTTTTTAAAAGAGGTTTTTATAACTAATGAAATATTATTTGGTATATAAAAACAAATATTGAAATTTCATTAAAAAAACGTCAATTTAAGACACCTAAAACAATTAAATTAAATTCGCTTTTTTCTGCTTTTAATAGCATTTTCAATGAAAAACACATTCTTTTTTCTAAATGAAGAAACACCGTTAAAAAACTCAATTTTAAGATTTACCAAAAAAATTTCAAAAAATGTTGAAATTTAGGGAAAAATCGTACTTTTAAATATTCTAAATTTGTAATTTGAAAATTTAAGAAAAAGCGTAATTTTGGAAGTTAAATTTTTTTATTAAAACAGGTTTTCACAACTAATGAAATATTTGGTATATAAAAACAAATATTGAAATTTCATTAAAAACGTCAATTTAAGACACGTAAAACAAATAATAAATTCTCTTTTCTGCTTTTTGAAATTGCATTTCATTGAAACACATTATTTTTTCAAATGCTGAAAATACCGTTAAAAACTCAATTTTAAGATTTACCAAATAATTTCAAATGTTGAAATTTAGGAAAAATCGTACTTTTAAGAGTTCTAAATTTGTAATGTGAAAATTTAAGAAAAAGCGTAATTTTAGAAGTTAAAATTTTTTATTAAAACAGGTTTTCACAACTAATGAAATATTTGGTATATAAAAACAAATATTGAAATTTCATTAAAAAACGTCAATTTAAGACACCTAAAATTATTAATAAATTCACTTTTCTGCTTTTTGAAATTGCATTTCAATGAAACACATTATTTTTTCAAATGCTGAAAATACCGTTAAAAACTCAATTTTAAGATTTACCAAATAATTTCAAATGTTGAAATTATGAAAAATCGTACTTTTAAGAGTTCTAAATTTGTAATGTGAAAATTTAAGAAAAAGCGTAATTTTAGAAGTTAAAATTTTTTATTAAAACAGGTTTTCACAACTAATGAAATATTTGGTATATAAAAACAAATATAGAAATTTCATTAAAAAACGTCAATTTTAAAAGACACAAAAAAAAATAATAAATCACTTTTCTGCTTTTGCAATTTTTCCATTTCAATGAAACACAGTCTTTTTTCAAATGCTTGAATATTACCCTTAACACACTTTGATTTCAATGATTACAAAATAATTTTCCAATGTTGAAATGTTAGGGAAAATCTTACTTAATAAGAGTTCTAAATTTGTAATGTGAAAATTAAAGCGAGCTTAATTTTAGAAGTTAATTTTTTTATTAAAACAGGTTTTCACAACTAATGAAATATTTGGTATATAAAAACAAATATTGAAATTTCATTAAAAAACGTCAATTTAAGACACCTAAAAACTATTAATAAATTCACTTTTCTGCTTTTTGAAATTGCATTTCAATGAAACACATTATTTTTTCAAATGCTGAAAATACCGTTAAAAACTCAATTTTAAGATTTACCAAATAATTTCAAATGTTGAAATTTAGGAAAAATCGTACTTTTAAGAGTTCTAAATTTGTAATGTGAAAATTTAAGAAAAAGCGTAATTTTAGAAGTTTAAATTTTTATTAAAACAGGTTTTCACAACTAATGAAATATTTGGTATATAAAAACAAATATTGAAATTTCATTAAAAAACGTCAATTTAAGACACCTAAAACTATTAAGAAATTCACTTTTCTGCTTTTTGAAATTGCATTTCAATGAAACACATTATTTTTTCAAATGCTGAAAATACCGTTAAAAAAACTCAATTTTAAGATTTACCAAATAATTTCAAATGTTGAAATTTAGGAAAAATCGTACTTTTAAGAGTTCTAAATTTGTAATGTGAAAATTTAAGAAAAAGCGTAATTTTAGAAGTTAAAATTTTTTATTAAAACAGGTTTTCACAACTAATGAAATATTTGGATATAAAACAGATGAATGTAGTATTGTCTTAGAAAACACAAGTTAAGACACCTAAAAAATTAATAAAATTGGCTTTTCTGCTTTTTTGAAAATTGCATTTCAATGAAACACATTATTTTTTCAAATGCTGAAAATACCGTTAAAAACTCAATTTTAAGATTTACCAAATAATTTCAAATGTTGAAATTTAGGAAAAATGTGAAAATTTAAGAAAAAGCGTAATTTTAGAAGTTTAAAATTTTTTATTAAAACAGGTTTTCACAACTAATGAAATATTTGGTATATAAAAACAAATATTGAAATTTCATTAAAAAACGTCAATTTAAGACACCTAAAACTATTAATAAATTCACTTTCTGCTTTTTAAAATTGCATTTCAATGAAACACATTATTTTTAAATGCTGAAAATACCGTTAAAAACTCAATTTTAAGATTTACAAATAATTTCAAATGTTGAATTTAGGAAAAATCGTACTTTTAAGAGTTCTAAATTTGTAATGTGAAAATTTAAGAAAAAGCGTAATTTTAGAAGTTAAAATTTTTTATTAAAACAGGTTTTCACAACTAATGAAATATTTGGTATATAAAAACAAATATTGAAATTTCATTAAAAAACTATTAATAAATTCGCTTTTCTGCTTTTTGAAATTGCATTTCAATGAAACACATTATTTTTTCAAATGCTGAAAATCCCGTAAAAAAACTCAATTTTAAGAATTACCAAATAATTTCAAATGTTGAAATTTAGGAAAAATCGTACTTTTAAGAGTTCTAAATTTGTAATGTGAAAATTTAAGAAAAAGCGTAATTTTAGAAGTTAAATTTTTTATTAAAACAGTTTCACACCTAATGAAATATTTGGTATTAAAAAAACAAATATTGAAAATTTCATTAAAAACGTCAATTAAAACACCTAAAATATTAATAATCACTTTTCTTGCTTTTTGAAATTGCATTTCAATGAAACACATTATTTTTTCAAATGCTGAAAATACCGTTAAAAACTCAATTTTAAGACTTACCAAATAATTTCAAATGTTGAAATTTAGGAAAAATCGTACTTTTAAGAGTTCTAAATTTGTAATGTGAAAATTTAAGAAAAAGCGTAATTTTAGAAGTTAATTTTTTTATTAAAACAGGTTTTCACAACTAATGAAATATTTGGTATATAAAAACAAATATTGAAATTTCATTAAAAAACGTCAATTTAAGACACCTAAAACAATTAATAAATTCACTTTTCTGCTTTTTGAAATTGCATTTCAATGAAACACATTATTTTTTCAAATGCTGAAAATACCGTTAAAAACTCAATTTTAAGATTTAACAAATAATTTCAAATGTTGAAATTTAGGAAAAAATCGTACTTTTAAGAGTTTTAAAACTATTAAAGTAAATTTACTAAACGTAATTTTAGAAGTTAAATTTTTTATTAAAACAGGTTTTCACAACTAATGAAATATTTGGTATATAAAAACAAATATTGAAATTTCATTAAAAAAACGTCAATTTAAGACACCTAAAACTATTAATAAATTCTACTTTTCTGCTTTTTGAAATAGCATTTCAATGAAACACATTATTTTTTCAAATGCTGAAAATACCGTTAAAAACTCAATTTTAAGATTTACCAAATAATTTCAAATGTTGAAATTTAAGGAAAATCGTACTTTTAAGAGTTCTAAATTTGTAATGTGAAAATTTAAGAAAAAGCGTAATTTTAGAAGTTAAAATTTTTTATTAAAACAGGTTTCACAACTAATGAAATATTTGGTATATAAAAACAAATATTGAAATTTCATTAAAAAACGTCAATTTAAGACACCTAAAACAATTAATAAATTCTCTTTTCTGCTTTTTGAAATTGCATTTCAATGAAAAACATTATTTTTTCAAATGCTGAAAATACCGTTAAAAACTCAATTTTAAGATTAACAAAATAATTTCAAATGTTGAAATTTAGGAAAAATCGTACTATTAAGAGTTCTAAATTTGTAATGTGAAAATTTAAGAAAAAGCGTAATTTTAGAAGTTAAATTTTTTATTAAAACAGGTTTTCAAAACTAATGAAATATTTGGTATATAAAAACAAATATTGAAATTTCATTAAAAAACGTAATTTAAGACATCTAAAACTATTAATAAGTTAACTTTTCAGCTTTTTGAAATTGCATTTCAATGAAACACATTATTTTTTCAAATGCTGAAAATACCGTTAAAAACTCAATTTTAAGATTTACCAAATAATTTCAAATGTTGAAATTTAGGAAAAATCGTACTTTTAGAGTTCTAAATTTGTGATGTGAAAATTTAAGAAAAAGCGTAATTTTAGAAGTTAAATTTTTTTATTAAAACAGATTTTCAAAACTAATGAAATATTTGGTATATAAAAACAAATATTGAAATTTCATTAAAAACGTCAATTTAAGACACCTAAACTATTAATAAATTCGCTTTTCTGCTTTTTGAAATTGCATTTCAATGAAACACATTATTTTTTCAAATGCTGAAAATACCGTTAAAAACTCAATTTTAAGAATTAACAAATAATTTCAAATGTTGAAATTTAGGAAAAATCGTACTTTTAAGAGTACTTTTAAAACAGGTTTTCAAAATTTAAGAAAGCGTAATTTTAGAAGTTAAAATTTTTTATTAAAACAGGTTTTCACAACTAATGAAATATTTGGTATATAAAAACAAATATTGAAATTTCATTAAAAAACGTCATTTGAAATTATTTGGTAATAAATTAAATTTAGTTTTTTTTAAAATTGCATTTTCAATGAAAACATTATTTTCCAAATGGCTGAAAATTACGTTAAAACTCAATTTTTTTAAGATTTACCAAATAATTTCAAATGTTGAAATTTAGGAAAAATCGTACTTTTAAGAGTTCTAAATTTGTAATGTGAAAATTTAAGAAAAAGCGTAATTTTAGAAGTTAAAATTTTTTATTAAAACAGGTTTTCACAACTAATGAAATATTTGGTATATAAAAACAAATATTGAAATTTCATTAAAAAACGTCAATTTAAGACACCTAAAACTATTAATAAATTCGCTTTTTCTGCTTTTTGAAATTGCATTTCAATGAAACACATTAATTTTTCAAATGCTGAAAATCCCGTAAAAAACTCAATTTTAAGAATTACCAAATAATTTCAAATGTTGAAATTAAGGAAAAATCGTACTTTTAAGAGTTCTAAATTTGTAATGTGAAAATTTAAGAAAAAGCGTAATTTTAGAAGAAGTTAAATTTTTTTATTAAAACAGGTTTTCACAACTAATGAAATATTTGGTATATAAAAACAAATATTGAAATTTCATTAAAAAACGTCAATTTAAGACACCTAAAACTATTAATAAATTCTACTTTTCTGCTTTTTGAAATTGCATTTCAATGAAACACATTATTTTTTCAAATGCTGAAAATACCGTTAAAAACTCAATTTTAAGATTTACCAAATAATTTCAAATGTTGAAATTTAGGAAAAATCGTACTTATAAGAGTTCTAAATTTGTAATGTGAAAATTTAAGAAAAAGCGTAATTTTAGATGTTAATTTTTTTTATTAAAACAGGTTTTCACAACTAATGAAATATTTGGTAGTTTATAAAAACAAATATTGAAATTTCATTAAAAAACGTCAATTTTAAGACACCTCAAAACAATCAATTAAATTCTCTTTTCTGCTTTTTAAAATTGCATTTCAATGAAACACATTATTTTTTCAAATGCTGAAAATACCGTTAAAAACTCAATTTTAAGATTTAACAAATAATTTCAAATGTTGAAATTTAGGAAAATCGTACTTTTAAGAGTTCTAAATTTGTAATGTGAAAATTTAAGAAAAAGCGTAATTTTAGAAGTTAATTTTTTTATTAAAACAGGTTTTCACAACTAATGAAATATTTGGTATATAAAAACAAATATTGAAATTTCATTAAAAAACGTCAATTTTAGACATCTAAAACTATTAATAAATTCACTTTTCTGCTTTTTGAAATAGCATTTCAATGAAACACATTATTTTTTCAAATGCTGAAAATACCGTTAAAAACTCAATTTTAAGATTTACCAAATAATAATTTCAAATGTTGAAATTTAGGAAAAATCGTACTTTTAAGAGTTCTAAATTTGTAATGTGAAAATTTAAGAAAAAGCGTAATTTTAGAAGTTGAAATTTTTTATTAAAACAGGTTTTCACAACTAATGAAATATTTGGTATATAAAAACAAATATTGAAATTTCATTAAAAAAAACGTCAATTTAAGACACCTAAAACTATTAATAAATTCTCTTTTCTGCTTTTGAAATAGCATTTCAATGAAACACATTATTTTTTCAAATGCTGAAAATACCGTTAAAAACTCAATTTTAAGATTTACCAAATAATTTCAAATGTTGAAATTTAGGAAAAATCGTACTTTTAAGAGTTCTAAATTTGTAATGTGAAAATTTAAGAAAAAGCGTAATTTTAGAAGTTAAATTTTTTTATTAAAACAGGTTTTCAAAACTAATGAAATATTTGGTATATAAAAAACAAATATTGAAATTTCATTAAAAAACGTCAATTTAAGACATCTAAACTATTAATAAATTCACTTTTCAGCTTTTTGAAATTGCATTTCAATGAAACACATTATTTTTTCAAATGCTGAAAATACCGTTAAAAACTCAATTTTAAGAATTACCAAATAATTTCAAATGTTGAAATTTGGGAAAAATCGTACTTTTAAGAGTTCTAAATTTGTAAATGTGTGAAAATTTAAGAAAAAGCGTAATTTTAGAAGTTAAAATTTTTTATTAAAACAGGTTTTCACAACTAATGAAATATTTGGTATATAAAAACAAATATTGAAATTTCATTAAAAAACGTCAATTTAAGACAACTAAAACTATTAATAAATTCACTTTTCTGCTTTTTGAAATAGCATTTCAATGAAACACATTATTTTTTCAAATGCTGAAAATACCGTTAAAAATTCAATTTTAAGATTTACCAAATAATTTCAAATGTTGAAATTTATGAAAAATCGTACTTTTAAGAGTTCTAAATTTGTAATGTGAAAATTTAAGCAAAAGCGTAATTTTAGAAGTTAAAACTTTTTATTAAAACAGGTTTTCACAACTAATGAAATATTTGGTATATAAAAACAAATATTGAAATTTCATTAAAAAACGTCAATTTAAGACACCTAAAACTATTAATAAATTCCCTTTTCTGCTTTTTGAAATTGCATTTCAATGAAACACATTATTTTTTCAAATGCTGAAAATACCGTTAAAAACTCAATTTTAAGATTTACCAAATAATTTCAAATGTTGAAATTTAGGAAAAATCGTACTTATAAGAGTTCTAAATTTGTAATGTGAAAATTTAAGAAAAAGCGTAATTTTAGAAGTTAAATTTTTTTATTAAAACAGGTTTTCACAACTAATGAAATATTTGGTATATAAAAACAAATATTGAAATTTCATTAAAAAACGTCAATTTAAGACACCTAAAACTATTAATAAATTCTCTTTTCTGCTTTTTGAAATTGCATTTCAATGAAACACATTATTTTTTCAAATGCTGAAAATACCGTTAAAAACTCAATTTTAAGATTTACCAAATAATTTCAAATGTTGAAATTTATGAAAAATCGTACTTTTAAGAGTTCTAAATTTGTAATGTGAAAATTTAAAAAAAAGCGTAATTTTAGAAGTTAAATTTTTTTATTAAACAGGTTTTCACAACTAATGAAATATTTGGTATATAAAAACAAATATTGTAATTTCATATAAAAACGTCAATTTAAGACACCTAAAACAATTAATAAATTCACTTTTCTGCTTTTTTTAAATAGCATTTCAATGAAACACATTATTTTTTCAAATGCTGAAAATACCGTTAAAAACTCAATTTTAAGAATTACCAAATAATTTCAAATGTTGAAATTTAGGAAAAATCGTACTTTTAAGAGTTCTAAATTTGTAATGTGAAAATTTAAGCAAAAGCGTAATTTTAGAAGTTAAAATTTGTTATTTAAACAGGTTTTCACAACTAATGAAATATTTGGTATATAAAAACAAATATTGAAATTTCATTAAAAAACGTCAATTTAAGACACATAAAACAATTAATAAATTCTCTTTTCTGCTTTTTGAAATGCATTTCAATGAAAACACATTCTTTTTTCAATGCTGTGAAAATACCGTTAAAACCAATTTAAATTTAACCAAATAATTTCAAATGTTGAAATTTAGGAAAAATCGTACTTTTAAGAGTTCTAAATTTGTAATGTGAAAATTTAAGCAGAAACGTAATTTTAGAAGTTAAATTTTTTTATTAAAACAGGTTTTCACAACAATGAAATATTTGGTATATAAAAACAAATATTGAAATTTCATTAAAAAACGTCAATTTAAGACACCTAAAACTATTAATAAATTCACTTTTCTGCTTTTTGAAATAGCATTTCAATGAAACACATTATTTTTTCAAATGCTGAAAATACCGTTAAAAACTCAATTTTAAGATTTAACAAATAATTTCAAATGTTGAAATTTAGGAAAAATCGTACTTTTAAGAGTTCTAAATTTGTAATGTGAAAATTTAAGAAAAAGCGTAATATTAGAAGTTAAATTTTTTTATTAAAACAGGTTTTCACAACTAATGAAATATTTGGTATATACCTAAAACAATTAATAAATTCTCTTTTCTGCTTTTTGAAATTGCATTTCAATGAAACATATTATTTTTTCAAATGCTGAAAATACCGTTAAAAACTCAATTTTAAGATTTACCAAATAATTTCAAATGTTGAAATTTAGGAAAAATCGTACTTTTAAGAGTTCTAAATTTGTAATGTGAAAATTTAAGAAAAGCGTAATTTTAGAAGTTAAAACTTTTTATTAAAACAGGTTTTCACTACTAATGAAATATTTGGTATATAAAAACAAATATTGAAATTTCATTAAAAAACGTCAATTTAAGACACATAAAACTATTAATAAATTCTTTTTTCTGCTTTTTGAAATTGCATTTCAATGAAACACATTATTTTTTCAAATGCTGAAAATACCGTTAAAAACTCAATTTTAAGATTTACCAAATAATTTTCAAATGTTGAAATTAGGAAAAATTTCGCCCCCCCCCCCCCCCCCCACCCCATTGTTTAAACAGTATTAAAATGTTATATAATAAATGAAAATAAAAAAAAAAGCGTAATTTTAGAAGTTTAATTTTTTTATTAAAAAACAGGTTTTCACAAACTAATGAAAAATATTTTGTATATATATAAAAACAAATATTGAAATTTCATTAAAAAACGTCAATTTAAGACACCTAAAACTTAATAAATTCTCTTTTCTGCTTTTTGAAAATGCATACCGATAAAAACACATTATTTTTTCAAATGCTGAAATTACCGTAAAAACTCAATTTAAGATTTACCAAATAAGTTCAAATGTTGAAATTTTAGGAAAAATCGTACTTATAGAGTTCTAAATTGTAATGTGAAAATTTAAGAAAAGCGTAATTTTAAGAAGTTAAAATTTTTTTATTAAAAACAGTTTTTCACAACTAATGAAAATATTTGGTTATATTAAAACAAATATTGAAATTTTCATTTAAAAACGTCAATTTTAGACTCTTAAAACTATTAATAAATTCTCTTTTCTGCTTTTAAAATTGCATTTCAATGAAACACATTATTTTTTCAAATGCTGAAAATACCGTTAAAAACTCAATTTTAAGATTTACCAAATAATTGCAAATGTTGAAATTTAGGAAAAATCTACTTTTAAGAGTTTAAATTTGTATGTGAAAATTTAAGAAAAACGTAATTTTAGAAGTTAAATTTTTTATTAAAACAGGTTTTCACAACTAATGAAATATTTGGTATATAAAAACAAATATTTAAATTTCATTAAAAACGTCAATTTAAGACACCTA
>JABUQX010002377.1:0-5000 GCA_015478945.1 Trachelipus rathkii | reverse complement strand
AATCTGGCACGAATAGCAGATAGGCACAAACGCATTAAAGTATAGAGCCAATTAATAGCTCAAATCAGAAATAATAGATTCGAAGGCGATAAATAGCCATAGTTATGGAAGAACATTTTATCTATGATAGCCGCTAAAAACTTACAACAAATATTTTAAATAAGATAAATCTCGAAATTATATATATATATATATATATATATATATATATATATATATATATGAGAGAGGAGATATATATATATAGTGAGAGAGCAGGAGAGGAAAGAGAGAGTATATAGAGAAAGATGGAGCCCATTTGATGGAGGACAGGAATGGATGGGTATGGAATGGAGAAGGAGACACAGAAAGGAGAGGAAGGAAAGAGAGGTGGACAAGCAAGATGTTTTGTAGTGATCTGTAATGTTATAAAGTCTCAAGAAAGACCGCCTCGAACGTTCATGTGTGATGTTTTTGTAGGGACTTGTACGATTATAAAGTCTCCAGAACTCCGGATTTATTCGTAAACTCGTGAGGACAGTACCGATGAAAACTCAGACACTTTTGAAGGAGATTCTGAGGATAATAAGGCATTAGAAAACATGCTGTAGGGCCACCTACACAAGATAGTAAATTTTTAGGTGAAGGGGATCTTGAAGATTGATTCCAATTGCAAGTTAAATACCTGATTAGGTTCGGGGAAGGACAAATGCTGTCCCACCTTAGCTCACTTACTTGTACGACAGAGAGGTAAAGGATTTACCATCTGAGAATGAGCATTACTTGCAACCCTTTGGTAAATATACAAAGGATGAAATAATTCCGTCCCGAGCGTGCATAGTCATTCAAATGGGAATGAGTGCAGCTTACACTGGTAAGGGCCTCAGTTATAAGGAACTGTTGGAGTCCGACCTCTCCGATTGATTCAGATATCTTGATTCTGATAAGGAGATAAGGGAATGGTCCATTCGATTATGATCACAAGGTTGAACTAGAATGATGAGGTACGTAGAAAGAAGGTACCGAAAGCTGTAAGGATCATACTGCTTTACGCATAATGATGTGTAGAACCTCTTGTAAAAGAAAGAGTAGACGTATGAAGTACGAGATAAAGGAAATTCGGAAAATACGCTGATCCAAAATTGATGATAGTCTCTGTAAAGAAACTTCATCGCACAACTCTAATGTACTTAGGGTAAACGTTAATGACACTATGACGTACAAGTGTCCACCATCTTTAAAAGTCGCAAGTATCATCGCGCATATGAGCAGAAGATATAGAGTTAATAGAAGAAAAGGAAGACTGGAAAAGCCCGAAAGCGAAGCTGCATGACAAGCATAAGCGAATTTATCTTTTCTTCGGGTACAGAGATTAAAAATGCTCACCTTCCAGCTTATTCTAATTCTAATAAGAAGCAAAGTTCTTCAGACTCATCTGATTGATATTGGAGGTATTCAAAAGAATGAAGCTAAATAATTGTGGAAAAGAGAAGGACAGAGGTAAAAGACTGTTGACAAACATCCATTGTCACTCTTATCGAAGTAGTAACTTCAACTCTAAAGCTCTCACTATAACACAAGCATGAAGCCGAATACGCAAATTGATGACCTCACAATACAACAATCAAAAGTTTCATCTGATTGCCAACCGCCTATCTTTGTGAACAAAGAAAGAACAAAATCCAAGAAATTGTGAGCGAAGTACAAGCAAACGATTTCAAATTTGGTACAGGGGTTAAAATCCCGAGAGGTGGAACTCTAGTTTTGTCTTTCAAAGTGACACGAGATATGGTGCACGGTATTTATTTGTGATCAGAAGAATACAGAAGAATGCAGGTTATAATATAAAGATAAAATATTGAACACATGATGCATAGAAAAGGGCATAAAGAAACAGTTAGAAAATGCCATTTAAATTTATACAGAATATCACCAAAACCCTGCAGAATTACAACAATAAAGAACGATATCAGCAGATCACACATTAAGATACTTTTAATAACTAAAGAAGCCTTCAAAGCAGAAAGAAAGTAAATAGAGAAATCAGTCCATGAAGAAGGTTATTGAAAATAATTTCTTTATGTAGTCTGTTATTTATCCTCCTGGCTTAACGAGGAAAAGGACAGGCAAGATGGAGAGATTATCGTGAAATAACGCTCATGTTGGACACAGTAGAAGTATAAATAATGAAGCTTAAAAAGAAATAAAACTGTTAAGAAGAAAATAACAGAACAAAATGATAAATAATAAAAGTAAGCTCACCCAAAGAGATAGAATGAGCACATCAGTCAACTGTCTGGTTCCAATATGAAGAAAGCCTCTATATATATATATAAATAAAGATATATGAGTTTTCTTCATATGATAACCTCTCAGTATTATCCAGCGGATCAAATCAATCATCCAGCGGATCAACTAATCTTAAAGACATGGAACCAGGTAACAGTACATCACAGTTTTATCCATCGGATCAAATACAAATTGATCGGGAAGAAAGGAATGATAGATTTAATACTTAAGGTAACCATAGAAGAAACCTTAACTATCTCACTGATAATGGGTGAAACATAGAAGAAACATTTTGCTAAGAAGTTCAACAAGGAATACAGATATGAGTAAACTCATAGGAAAATCTTAAGGAAAAGATTGTTGGCAAAGAAGCCAGAAGCACCATGTTACAGGATCAATAGGATCGTCAGAACATACTAATCTGAAATTTGACATTGTTGAAGGATACGAGAAAGTGCACGTTCAACTATCCAGATACATTGCTTCAGATGGAAGAAGAATCAAATAATAACAAAAGAAGCTTATAGCAATAAATCTTAATTTCGCAAATATCTTCTACTGATATACTTCAAAACGCATACATATAGGAACTGACTTTACATCGATTTAATCTGATAAACTTTAAGAATATAAGGAAAGATATAGATGGATTCAGGACAAAGGTAGTTAGACCAGTAAGAGAACCTGTGTATCCATAGTAATGTAAAGTCGAAACATCTTTAGGAAAGAAAATAAATTTAGAAGAAGGAAGTGTGACTCTGGTGATAGAGGACTAAACAGCTGACACAAAGAGCAAGATCGTTCAATACCAAAAAGATGATTCAAAAAGTAAGAACATCCTTAGAAATTAAACAAGTAAGTTTATACAACTTCAAAGTTTGGGGATTCTAATGAAATTAAATTTAGAGTACCAAAAGTTTGAAGTCGGATATAATTTAAAAAGCATCATGTACAGCCTAATTAGATTAGAAACAAGGGTAAATATAAGTAATATTTTAGTCATCAAACTAAAGCAGAAAATCGTCTTGTAATTTAATAGAGAAGAATTTCTTCTCTAGTCAGATGATTAGAAGTATACCTCACTCAAGATAACATTTAAAAAATGTACCCATTAAAACCATTAGAAATTCAACTATAACTTTTATAGTGAAGATGCTATATTTACATAATTCATTATTATTTTTACATTTACAGATATCACAATACAGTAATCTGTTTAACATTTTTTGTTTCACAAATAATAACTCAACGTATAAAAGATAGCAATTTTAAAGATAATTTATCTTATTAACGTAAATATGAGTGGTAACTTGAATAAAAATAATATATTTGAATTTTAATAATATTTGATCAATGCATAATAAATGTCTAGTGTAAGTCATAATGACCACATAATTCTCATTTTTTCAACGTCAAATATGATCATTAAACACGATGAGACACATCAAGTTTTAAATAGTATGAACATTACATTGTCACCACTAGCTGATTTTTACGTATCACATTAAACTTATTTAAGATTGCATACAAAACAAGGTTACAGACTTATCATTAGTCATTACAAATTACTTGTAACGTTAAAATGTATGAATGAAAGAGTTAGTATGTCAATACAGTACAAAAGGGTCAGGTAACGGTAATTTAGTTTGACCTACATACCACGATTTGTTATTTCATTAATATAACAACACTTAAACATTTCACGTTTAAAGGGAAATCTCTTACATGTAAATCTCATGAACGTAACACTAGTATGAATGAATCATCTTATGTATAGATTCATATGTGGGCATTACATACATATTTGAAAGTAATACTTACATATGGAGCATTATGTGTATATGCAAACGACATGGAAACATTTATTCATTAATTGACTTCACAAGCAACAGACACAATACATAATAGGTAATTTACATACACCGAAGATTTATGTTAGTCTTGTTACACTTAGTTTAAACTAGAGTCCAGTCATAAGTGAATAACACAACATTTCATCCAGTCATGAATGTATTAATAACATAACATTTTATAACATAACAGTTCATGTTCCTAAATATTCAATCATGTTTTAATACATAAACACACCTAGTATTTTATGTTTAAATTTTATGTGCATATATATAATACGTTGTTTATTTATTTATTTTCACACATGCACACAAAATTTTGTTATATTTTTCTTATATAGCTAAAAATATAAATTTTGGTAATATGGGTAATTTTAATAACAGGAGTACCTAAGAAAACTTATTTAAAATTTTAAGGGAATTTATATTTTTATTTATTTACTAATCCTAATACAGAAATTTTTTTTTTACAGAATTTCTCTGAAGTAAGTGTACTAGCAGGGAACACTAATCTTTTCATTTTACAGGTATTCATTTTAGCAGGGAACACTGAGGTACTTTTTTAGATAATGTGGTTCGTCAGTAACAGACAAATAATGTCATTGCTTGTTGCTGAGGAATTTCTCTATCATGTCAAAAGACAACCACCTATCATCGGATCAATCAATATAATTGAATTTTATCCTTGGTACCTGGTAAAATTATTTTATTTAATATTATATATTAAGTCCTAGGGATGACTTCATTATATATAACTTCACGCCGTCCCCGCAGGAAATAAGTAACTGAAGTGGCGCACGAAAACGCGAAAAGCGTTTCACGATAAATGCGTGAAAACGGTTAAAACAATCTGTAACCGGAACGAGTACCGAAAACGTAGGG
>JABUQX010002376.1:0-42500 GCA_015478945.1 Trachelipus rathkii | reverse complement strand
TATTTATTATTTATTATTTATTTATTATTTATTATATATGTATTGTTATTTGTTTTGTTATTTATTGTTATTTATTATTTGTTATTTATTGTTATTTGTTATTTATTGTTATTTGTTATTTATATTATTTATTTATTTATTATTATTTATTATTATTATTATTATTATTATTATTATTATTATTATTATTATTATTATTATTATTATTATTATTATTATTATTATTTAATTTTTTTATTATTATTATTATTATTATTATTATTATTATTATTATTATTATCATTATTATTATTATTTTTATTATTATATGGTATACAACCAAGGGTTCGTGAAATAGTTCATTCCGTTAATACAGCATCATTTTTTATTCCTTTCCATTAATTAAACGTTAAACCTTTTTTACTTATTTTCACTTGTTTGGTTTATTATGATTGGAAATTCATGACAAATTGCAGCATTTTATTTCTGAAATGAGAAAGAAACAGATTTCCTTCAAATTAATTGGATGTATTTATTTTTATTAATGTTTATTATGTTAATGTCACCTCCGTTGGAGAAATGCCTTAGGCCTAGACAACACCCACTAGACCTGGAGATCGTCGATAGTGACCACCCCAAATCAAAGGCCGATATGTCCAGATATATGCCGTTTGAAGTTGTATACGTCAAATGAAGTATGGAATATTAAAGAATGAGCAGTGCCAGATTTTACCTGTATGAATGAGCAAATGAGGAAAAATTTGAGGTTAGAAACCTCTACTGAGAAAGGATGAGATTGTGTAGATGACGAGTCACGCGAGTTGTCCTCAAAGGAGGACGTCGACGGGAATGAAGAGTTCCCAAGTGCAATGACCATTGTAATAGCGATAGAATAGGGAAAGCGGTGCAGCAGTACAACGGCAAGAAAAAGAATGGAGAGAGTCAGAGAGATCAGCAGGGTAGATTTTTTTTTATTTTTATTTTTTTTACCTACTCTCTAAGAAGTACCTCCTCAGATATCGAATCAGTCTATCTAGTCCTATTATATGATTAGATATAATTTTGTGTGCATAACAGGAAAAAGATCAAAGTTAATATAAATTTAATAAATACACACTTTATTAGGGATGGGCCGGATATCCGGCAACTATCCGGTATCCGGCCTATCCGGCCAAGTTTTTGACTATCCGGTATCCGGCCGGATATCATTGTTATCCGGCCGGATAACCGGATAATTACTTTCCTAGTAGGTTCTTCCTCGTTGGGGAAAATATTCAAAGTAATTTGAAAAAATTATATTATAGTATATATATATAATATATATTATATATATATTATATATATAATATATATATATATATATAATATATATATATATATATATATATATTAATTATATAAAATATATATATATATATTTGTGGGCGGCGGTAAGGTTTTGGGCCTGCCTGCAAAAAAGCTATAGGGGGCCGCTAAGAAAAATAGTTTTAAGACAAAGTTGAGGGATATTTATAGATATAATTATATTTAAATTTATTATATGTATTAGATATATTTTTTGGCAAATATTTTGGTTTATAATTAAATGATAATGGTTTACATTGAAATTAGTTTATATTATAAGTCTTTTCAAAAAATTTAAAGGATATCACTGTATATACTGTATGTTATGTTGTAAGATAATGCAAATAATATGCTCAAAAAAATCACAAAATGGTAGATTAAAATGTCCTTATCTTCTTTTTTTCAATGGAAGGAACTTTTCTACGATGTAATTAATGTCTATCTGGCGTGTTTCTTCGTGTTCAATTGCTAAAACAGCCAGATCACGCAGGCGACTTTGGGACATTGTGCTTCGTAGATACGATTTTATCAGCTTGAGTTTGGAAAAGCTGCGTTCTGCTGTTGCTACGGTGACTGGTAGAGTGAAGTACAGCTGTAGCGCAGTGGTGACGCCAGGAAATCACGATGTTTGGCAATTGTTGTCTTCAATCAAAAGGCTGGCAATTTCTTTCATGTTTTTCTTTTGACCGATTTCATTGGAGAACAGAGATTTAAAGGAAATCACCTGCTCTTCAAAGTTGTCAGATATGTCAGAAGAATATTTGCTTGCAAGAGCTCTTGCCTTTTCCTTGATTTCCTCATTTGACAAAGTACTCAAATTTTGTGGAGTCATAAATGAAAAGTATTAGACAATAGTTTGTAAGCCAGCAAATCTCATTTCGAGTGGATTTATAACAACATCTAGAGACGTACTGAACACATTTACCTCAAAAGCTTTGAGTGGATCTTCAATTCTGTGATCAGAAACAATTTCATCGTGAAACCTCTTGACAATTCTCTGACGCTTTTGTTTCATTTCATGCATGATATTCCAGGAACTTGCGACCTTTTTTGCCTCAGCCAAAAAGTCATGGCATCACGTGCTCGGTCCAAATACAAACAAGCTTGATTCAAATCTGATGTCTCTTTCTGTAAAAGTTTTGACACAATGTTGACTGCTTCTAGCACCTTACTTTCAAGTGTAAGACAGAGTATAAAGTCAAAGTTGTCAAGGTGATGTAGGATTGAAAGGGCCTCTTCACTTACTTTCTTCTTTGTACTGTGCAGACTAATTTCTGTCAGACATTTCATGACGCATTTGAAATCATTTTTAAGAGCAAACAAACAGTCATTACGAGACGACCACCTTGTGGGACACAATTTTTTCAAAGTTATGTTTTTTACATTGATATCTCCACTAACAGTTTTATTTAATTCTGGCCAGCGAGGTAAGCTTTCATTGAACTGACAAATCTGAGGTATATGTGACACTGAATCATTGACTACTAAATTTAAACTATTGGAAGCACAATGGATATATTCTGCATTTGGAGTTTTAGCCTTGATTCTAATTTGCAACCCAGAATACTGACCACTCATTGTGGCAGCACCATTATATCCTTGTCCCCGACATTTTTCAATGTCAATTTCATACTTTTCCAAAATTCCCAAAACTTTGCTCTCATATCTCTTCACTGGTTTGGTCATCTAGTTCCCAGAAACCGAGAAAGGACTCATTTATTTTGAGTTTATTATTTTCACTTGCAGATTTTTCAGATACTGTTACATATCTGATGATAATACTCATTTGTTCTACTTTTGATATATCTTGTGTACTGTCAACAATAATAGAGTAAAAAGGAGCCGAATTAATTTTTGACAGCAAAGATTGTGTTACTGAATCTCCTAAGAGATTGATGATTTCATTTTGAAAGTCGTGATGCAAGTATTTTGATCTAGACTTTTCACTCATAATATGAGCCTTTAGTAAGGAGTCATAACGAGATAACAAATTAATAATATTAAGAAAATTTCCACTTTGTGTTTGTCCGATTTTGTTGATATCATCCCTATGCCTTCGAAATGACAGAGAACATAAAGCCAATGTACGCACAACATCAATGATTCTCATAAAAATATCTTTCCATTTTCTCCGTTCTTCAGAAATTGTATCTACTATGGTTTGATTGTTTTTCCATGATGTATATGTGACACAAGCGGTTAGGTGGGCGACACTACCTTCATGACGTTTAATTCTCTTACTCAAGCCCTTCCAGCAGGCCCGGACTGGCAAGGTCGGCTGGTCGGCGATTGCCGAGGGCCCCCAGCCCAATGGGGCCCCGGAGAGGCCTCCCAAAAATGGATATACTACTTTATAATTAGTTACATCCAGGGTTGGGGATTTTTTGGATTTTTTGAGAAAATATAAATTTTTGATTTTTTTGATTTTTTGAGAATCGTGACGTCACGCGAAATATAATTTGTAAACAAACTTTTTTTCTAAGTTCGATTAAGTATTATTTTTAACCCTAGGCCCTATATCTGAGTTCAAAATCGTAAAATAGGGCTTATAGTCTATGACACAACGAAACAGCAACACTTAAGAGTGTTATTTGTAATAATGATAATATATTACATCAGAAATAAAAAAAACATGTTTGAAACATGATCTTTAGTTTATTTTTAAAGTGTAGCAAAAATGAACAGAGTAGCCTTGCTATGATATTATTATTCTAATTTTTTATTTCTATTGAAATTAAATCACTTAAACATCCAAAAAAATTAAAAATATATACCCTATATTAAAAAGGAAAAAATCAAAAAAATCAAAAAATCATGATTTTTTTGGAGCAAAAAATCAAGTGAAAAAATCAGTTGAAAAAATCAATTGATTTTTTCCGTGCCATCCCTGGTGTTTAGAATAATAGTAATAATGATAATGATTGTAGTAATTGTATATGTATATATATTTATATGTATTTTTATGTGTATTTATAATGTATTTGTATATGTATATATGTATTTTTTATAGTATTTTATATTTATTTATTTAAAAAACGCCCGGTAGCTCAGTGGTAGAGCACTCGCCAAACAAAGTGAGGGCCCCAGGTTCGCAACTGGTCGGGTGGGAGAATGTGAACAATTCTCTCCTTTGGCTTTGCTTCGTCCTGCTCGGACGTTAATCGAGTACACCCCCTCCTATATTAGGGCTCTGCCCGTGAGCGGTAGTGTTTATCTGCATAATATATATATATATATATATATATATATATATATATATATATATATATATATATATATATATATATATATATATATATATATATTATATATATATATATATATATATAAGAATATTACTATATATATTTCACAGACTGCCGGGCATATCCGACCGGATATTCCGGTATCCGGTTTTAACTTTCCAGCCGGATATCCGTATCGGCATATCCGGCTAATTCACTAATCCGCGCCCATCCCTACACTATATACAGATAGTAAGTTACTATTTACCACTGCCATATTTGATTTTTGCGCTTGTGGTTGTCAAAAAAGACCTGACTTTAAATAACTAAAACATTTAAAAATTACATATAAAACCTCTATCTTAAGCAAATGAAATTAAAAATATGAAAGCATTTATTCCTTTAAAATAAGACAATAAAATTCCTTTTTATTATTATATAACGACTAATAATTAATTCATTTCATAATTCTTTGTATACTTTGATGAGCTTCAATCTGCCTTTATCAGCTCCATATGTTGTTCTATTATGTTAGATTTACCCATAAAAGACAATAATTGTTTTAGAATCATTCTAATATAAATTGGACCATATGTGCAAGACTTCTGCGACAATATATAATAATACAATTTAAATATACCGCTCTAATAAATGAAAATAAAAATCTACGTGAACACTCACCTATTAATATGTACTTTATATCAAAGATTTATCTCATACATCCAGATTTTTAGCATATTTATACTAAGCTTGTTAATCACTTGAAGAGGATTATATCGCTGTTGGTATAACAGTAAATCCGTTTTCCACACCAACGTATGCGAATAACAGCGCTGCGCAAGAACGATGCTAGTGTCTCTAGCTAGAAGAACCTTACCCATATATAAACAGCAAATTTCATCTCAATATCTATAGTCTATATACTTTCTTGAAAACAGACATTCAAGTCCCAAATATAAGATTATGATAGCTTTGGTATAACATATAACATGCTTTCTTGGGCACATTGTGAGAGTATAGCACACACACAATATTACAACCATTATACAAATTAGCATCTTAGGCAGAGAAAAATATGTGTACAACCAATTTTATCAACATAGGTTTGAGAGTATCGATCTCCGCGCAAAATCTAAGCCTTGATTCATTAGCATTGGCAAAGTTGAATTAACCAAAGCAAGCAAGATGAGAGTTTTGCTTTTCAAAGTTTAAGCTCTGTTTTTGTGAAGGGATATATCAAAATATAATGATTTCTTCGTATAGTAAAAACATCCACGGACAGGAGGTACCAGTAATAATAATGACATCTTTAATACCTAACATTCAGGAAAATTGGTTATTATCTACTATGATGTTTTACTTTACTGTCCAGATATAATTCTACCTACTTTCTACAGGTGGAACGCGCTTAAAATATATAAAATTAGTGTACCAAGAGAAAAAGAGAACTTGGTATCTAACATGTCCTGAAGCGATATTCCTTTCTCTCAAGATCGACTCATTCAGAGTCCTATTACAGCTGACCTTTGAAGTATACTCAAGTAACAAAGTAAGATATGGCTATGTCCATAGGTCTTTTCGTGAGCTACTCTCGCCAAACAGCTCTCTTTCGGAAAACTAGCATCAGCGCAAGAAAAGTGAATAAATAGACTAATCTGTACATGCGAACAACGACTTATCTTTAAGAGTTGCTTGAGGCATGCACAATTTATACTCTGAATTAAATGCGTCAAGTAAAGAACTTTAGATACAAAGTATCCAAAATACTGTTCTAATATATTACTCTATTAAATTTATACCTTTAAACTGTTCGAATGCTGCTCATTACCACAATGAGAGTTAATATACATACATATCATGTCCAGCGCGGCATATAAATATATCTCTGGCAAATGAAAATGTATCATTTTTTTTCACTTATTTAATTCTGTTATGAGAGAT
Organism: Trachelipus rathkii; assembly: GCA_015478945.1. Classification (NCBI taxonomy): domain Eukaryota; kingdom Metazoa; phylum Arthropoda; class Malacostraca; order Isopoda; family Trachelipodidae; genus Trachelipus; species Trachelipus rathkii. Next base: position 36,012 of record JABUQX010002376.1, on the reverse strand, counting down.
CTTAAAGCGATTATACTTTTCGGCCTCAAGTAATTATTAATTAGCAATAGTTTCAATTTATGAGTTACCTATAGATATTTACACTTAATTAATACTTTCCTCGAATTTGAAATTTTATGTGATTTAATTCAAAACATTGAATTAAATTACATGTGAAAAATAAGAAGGGGAAAAATTATAAACTTACACAATCTTGAAAACATTTTTATGAAAATAACAATACATATTAATCGCCCGCACATTTTCGTAAGCAATATAACGTGAAAAGCCTCAATACAATAATAAATAATGATAAATTGAATATTTCCAATTAGCGGAATCTTAAGAAAATATTGATATAGCATGCTACTATAAATTTAAAAGTGAAATAATTAGTTTGTTTTCTCATTTTTCAAGCTATGCGTCTAAACTCTTAAGGTCTCACACGTAGATGTATATTTTGGTAATGTCCAAGAGGGTTCGGGTGACTACAACTTAGCCATACCTAATTAATATTCTTAGGTCAGTAAAACTGAATAGATCCTTGGTTGTAAAATATAATTCTTTTTTATATTAGGTTGCTTAAGAGTAAAAAATAATGCATAAAGCAGTTGTAAGTATATTTTTTATATTATTAAAATTTTTTTTTATTAAAAAAATAAATATTTTTGAAAAATCCACAAAAGCTTAAGAAAATCCTCTGGCTGGATTTTAAAAAAAATTATCCAAGGTTTGTCAATCCTGTGTTTAAGTGCCAACCATTGTGTAAATTAAATGTGTCGCGTGTGGTGTGTGCAAAAGATTGCATAATGTTTAAACTTCTAACACTCCCGTGAAGAAAGAATGTGAGAACGAACCGTGAATGAGACCAACCCTTGAGTATCGGGGTGCAACGGAATTTTCCCTAACACCCCATATACTAACTGGGGGTAATCTTTGATATATATATATAATATATATATATATATATATATATATATATATATATATATATATATTATATAATATATATATATATATATAATACTATACTATATATATATATATATATATATATAATATATATAATAATATATATATAAGTATAATATATATATATATATATTATATATATATATATATATATATATATATATAATATATATATATATATATATATATATATATATATATAATATATATAATATATATATATATATATATATATATATATATATATATATATATAAATATAATATATATTATATATATATATAATATATTATATATATATATATATATATATATATATATATATATATATATATATATTATAATATATATATATATATATATATATATATATATTGCGCGTATAATAACAATAATTGTCCATAGGCATGCACGAAGGTGTCATATTAAATATGCGAGTGTATTTTATGGAGCGAAGCGGTACACTGGCTCGCCACAATTTGGCTCTGTACTTAACTTAGAAAGACCGCATTTACTAATGACTTAAAAAAAGCTTAGCATTATCATCGCGGTACCATTTATTTTATTGCTTGCGATGAAGGGAAAATGGGATAAGGGGAAAGATGACTTAATGGAAAGAGGGTAACGGGGGAAAGATAGGGGCAAAGGAGTAGGAAAGGAGGACTCGAAGGAAATTTACAAAGTTTTCTTGAAGAAAAAAAATCTTTAGAAGAATCAATGAAGGCGTGAAATGGAAAAGCGTATGTATGCAAGTGAATTATAATTTTGAATATTCTTGATGAATATTAAATTGGTTGGTTAGCTTACTCTGATAAATAAACAGGCAAAACGTAAAAGAAAATTCAAATGAATAATAAAAATAGAGGAGAATTGTGTTTGTAACCCTAAATAAATACCCCACGAAGAAACGTAAAATAAAGATAGAAAAATAAACTTGGAATGAAATAAACATTACACACACAACAAAAGGTTTTAAGAAAGAAAGAAAAACATTCTATTAATTAGGGCGAAAACGTTTCACGAACACAGAGTGCGAAGACGTGATGTTTAACAAACATTTAACAACGGAAAATTAGGAGACAAGCATTTAAAGAGTTATTTAAGTATTAGACATTAAGAACTTCACATTATTTCTGTTTTTCATCGATCGAACTTTTTATAAATATGAACGATTAAGAAGAATGCGTTATGAGTATATGAAAGTAAGTTCCGTTGTTTGTGTTGTCTCAAGTTTAGAAATATTTCAATATTGCGATTGCTTTATATGCGCTTTGTCACAAACTGTCAACAATTTAAATAAAAACCTCAAACAGGAGAATTTTTTTTGACTCGTGAGTCGTTCACAACTAAATTCTATAATTACGCCATATAACCATATAAAGGTGTACACTTGTACTTTAAATTCCGAAGTACTCACCATGAATTCAAAGGGCGAGAAACCCATCAGCAGTCTATCTACTGTGCAAAAAGAAATATAATATATATATATAATATATATATATATATATATATATATATATATACTATAATATATATATATATATATATATATATATATATATATATAATAATATATTATAATATATATATAATATATATAATTATATATATTTATTATATATATAGTAATAATATATATATATATAGAGGTGGGCACTTCCGCACTTTAGTACCGCTGTCCGCTCCGGACGGAACTACCAGAATACGGTGCGGGACTAGCGAGGTGCAAGAGTCTCAGCGAAAATTAGCGGACGCTTGGCCACGTGCGGAATCAAAAAAAGTTTCCGCACTTTTTGTTCCGCACCTTTTTAAAAATGAAAATATAGTTTACTTATTAAGAATTCTTATTGGTTATAATAAAGAAATTATAAGTTTTTATTTTAATGTTTATAAACTTAATTATACTTTAGTCTAAGACTTATTGTTTTTAGAATAATTAAAACCTTCCAAACAAACTCAAGCTTCACTAACATAGCATATATATATAATAACTATTTAAATTGATTTATAGACTGAATGGCTATTCCTCTATCTATACTTTATTAATTAATATTTATTCTATATATAATAGGCATATATCTAAATCAATTCTGTGTAAAACCCAAATTTATATATATATATATTATATATAATATATTATATATATAATATATATATAATGGTATATAGTATAGTATACTATATATATATATAGTAATATATATTATATAAGTAAGTAGTATATAATCTATAATAATATATATATATAATAATGTTCTTTTCCGTTTGCCCTCCTTGACATCGATTCGATATAATCTGATTATTCCATTAAAGTAGTTTATTCTTATTTTTACTTTATAATATAATAATTTTTTTTATAAAATTTAAATTTCCATTTTTCATTTTTTTTTTTTTTTTTTTTTTGTCTTTTTATATTTGTTAATATTTTAAAATTTTTTTATTTCAAACAAATTTAATATCTGTTGAAAGACCTGTTTTAATACAAAAATATGAACTCCGATAAATATATACGGTTTATTTCTTAAAATTTTCACATTACAAATTGTTAGGACTATTAAAAGTACGTTTTTTCTTTAATTTCCAATATTTGAAGATTTTGGTTAGGTTTATTAGGTAGCTTAGCTTAGAGTTTTGGTTGGGTTAGGGTTAGGTTAGGTTGGGTAAACTTAAACCTAAATTTAACTTAACTTAAACTTAGACGCTAACCTAACAACCTAAACCTAACCTAAAAAAAAAATTAAAAGAATAAATGTAACTGAAACTCATTGTGGGATTTAATCTAAAATTTCTGCATGATTATAGCACTTTAAAATGTTTGCAATCCATGTTTTTTGATTTTTGAAATATCATTGTAGGCTCCCCAGCAATGAAAGAATGAATGCATATATTATTTCATTTTATTTAAATTTATTTTTTGAAAATAAAAAAAATTTAAAATATAATATAAAAAAGCTAAAACAAATAAATGAAAATGAAATTTTTCATATTTTTATAAAAAAAAATTATTTATATTTTTAAATAAAATGATAGAGGGATCGGATAAGTTTAATAAAATAATCGATATATCGTTGTGGGGGCTTTAACGGAAAAGAACTATATATATATGATTATTATAATATATATATATAGGTATAATATATATATATATTATATATATATATAATATATTATTATAATATATATATATATATATAAATATAGTAATATATAATATATATATATGTATTAGTATATATTAATAATATATATATATATAATTAGTATATGATATTATTATTATGATATATATTTATATTAATTATATATTATAATATATATTATATATATATATATATATATATATACATAATATATATATAATATATATATAGTTATAGTATATATATATAGTATATATATTTATAATAAAAATTAATATTATAGTTAATATATATATATATATATACATTATATTATAATATAATATTATTATATATATATATATATATATATAACATATATATAATATATAGCATATATTATATATATATATAATATTATATATATATATATTATATATATATATTATATATTATATAATATATATATATATATATATTTATTTATATATATATAATATATATATATTTATATATTATATACTTAGTATAGTATATAGTATATTATAATATATTATATATTAGTATATATATATTATTATTTATATATATATTAATATATATATAATATTAATATATTATATATATATATAATATATATTTATATATATATATATTACTATATATAATTGATATATATATATATTATATATTATTATATATATTTATAAAATATATATAGTATATTATATATATATAATATATATATTATAGTAATTATATATAAGCTACCGAGCTAATACGTAGCATTAGCATCGACTCTGCAGGAGTCGAGCCTTTCATGGATTCTACTAAAGCCTTGGACGAAATAGACCTTCCTATGGGTGGACAGGGTGGTCAAATATTTTCAGAGGGAGGCAGAATGATTTAAGGTGAGGAACGCTTAATATTAGCAATGGAACTGCTGGAAGTGAAACTAGGCACCAGCACATCCTCCACCAAGGGACATTTCCCTTTCAAGCATAGGCAGATTTGTTGAACTTGTTCATAAAATATAAATACACCTCTCCCTAGTTCTGCGGCTGTAGATCGAATATTTTTTAGTATTGGTGGGGATATTTTGAAGGCAAAGAGGTCAGCCTTAACTGCTTTAATTTTGACCACCTAATCTTTTTGAAAGGTAATATGAATCTCTTGTCCTTTGAAGACGACATTGAGGAGGAAGTGGAAAATCTTGAGAATTTGTAAATATTCATTCAATTTTTCAGATAATATTATAAACAATTTTTTTTGTAGGAATATATACTATTTAGTATTTTAATTATTAAAAATCTTTTGGATGAATGGTCGCACATTTTTATAATAGCACAGTGAACGTGCGGACTTATGCTGATAGCGGAGGTTTGATGGTCTGAAAAGGTGCGGAGGAGGCTAGCGGACTCCGTTTTCTCGAGGTGCGGAGGTGCCCTAGCGGACACTACCCCTAAATGAGCGGGTGCCCACCTCGTGATAAAATATATATATATTATATATATATATATATATATAATTATTTATTAATAATTAGTATTATAGTTATATAAGTATATATATATATATATATATATATATATATATAATAATAATTATAATAATATATATATATTATATATATAGTAGTATATATATAATTATATATAAGGTCAGAGTGTTCTAAAGCTGACATCATGTAACTTTAGAACAGCAGCACCTACAGTAAAACAAATTGCATATTTTGAATCAGCGGAAAATTTTAGGAGGGGTTTTTACATTTCTATTTTTATTTTATTTTTTTTTATTTTTATTTTTTTATTCGTCGGAAAATATAACAGAGCCCGAGTAACTTTCCCAAGCAATCGTCGATATTTTTATCAATCTAAATTAAGCTAGCCAGGCAGTGCTCAGCCTACGATTGAACCGAATAAATGTGGAAGCAACAAATTCTTCATTTACTATAGTAATTTATTTATTATATTTGATTAGTTATTTCATTAATTAATTTGATTTAATATATATATTAGTTATTATATAGTTATATTATAGTATTATATATATTTTTTAATATATTATATATATATATATATAGTTTAATATTATTATATATATACTATACTATATATATAATATATATATTATATCAAGTATATATATATATATAGGTACCCAGAAGGTAAACCATGGTCCTCAAAATAATTTAGTATTGGAAATGGTTTGGTAATTAATTGTTTTTATTTTAGGTAAAGAAAAAATTAAAAATTAAATTCATAAAAAGAACTTACTTTTTTTTTTTTTGAGCTTTGTTTATTTTCGACGTAAAAATTTTATTATTTGTTTCAACAATAAAGTGTTTTGTTATATCCATTATGGAAAATTTCAATTATAAATAGATTGATATATATCTCATATGATATGTATATTATGTAGTAATAGTATATATATATATATATATATATAGATATATATATATATTAATATATAGTAGGTATATATATATACATAGATGGTCAGATTTTTTTAATGCTCACATCTTTTATATATAAAACGATAGCTTCTACAGTAAAACAAAATTATATATTGGGAAATTGAGCCAAAATTTTTGCTTAATTTGAGGAAATTTACCTTTTTTTTTTTTTGGAAAGTAAAATTTATTTTTTTTTGAACTAAAGGAATACCATAGGGTAAACGCAAAGATGGCAGGAAGTCGGGGTCTCGTCGGCTCTTACCGTGGAAATTGTAAGTTGTTTTTATATGGGGGCTGTCGAGCCGCAACGGGGACAGAGGTGGGGGACGTTTTCCATACCCTGAGGGGATGGTCTCCGGAACCCCGCTCTTTGGTCTTTGGGTGTCGGGGGGGTTCCTCCGACCATCCCCTCCGTGGGTATTGAAACGTCCCCCATCTGTCCCCCGTCGGCTGAGCCCCCTAAAAAAAAACGTTACAATTTTTAAAAAGGGTAGCGTTACCATTACAAAAATTTAAGGGGGCTTCGTAGGCCTGACGGGGAACAGAGTGGGGGACGTTTTCCATACCCCGGGGGGGATGGTCGGAGGAACCCCCGCGTCACCCAAAGACCAAGAGCGGGGGTTCCGGAGACAATCCCCGGAGGGGGGGATTAATCCCCCCCGTCGTCCACCGGAGGCCGAGAGACCTCCGAATCCTGCCATCTTTGCGGTTTACCCTAGGGTATTCCTTTAGTTAAAAAAAAAAATTTACTTCCAAAAAAAAAAAATAATAAAATAAAAAAAGTTATTGTTCCCACCCTTAGAATTTTCGGCTGATTCAAATATATAATTTGTTTTTAGCTGTAGGACCTGGCCGTTCTCTAGTTACATACTGTGAGCATTATAAAAATCTGACCATCTATATATATATGATAATATATTATATATTGATTATTAATATATATGTATATTATAATATATAGTATATATATATATATAGATTATTATATATATATATAATATTATATATATTATGTTTAATATACTATTTTATATATACTATAGACATCTTATTGTGGACACGCAAATAGGGAGAGAATTATTTAGTGCGAAATATTGAACTTAAAAATTAAATAAAATGAATTGGAAAATAAATCAATTTGAAGCTCGAAAAGAATAAAAAAAGTAAGTTCTTTGTATAGCATGCGGAATTTTTGTAGATTTTAATTTTGCTATATACAGAGTTATTAACCAACCTTTCCAATACTAAATTATTTTGAGGAACATGGTTTACCTAAAGGTCCTTATATATATATTATATATAATATAATATAGTATACTATAGTATATTATAGTAATAAGTATATATATATATATATATATGTATATATATATATATATATTAAATGTAGTTTAGTTTATAGCATGTATATATTATATTATGTTATATATATATATAGTATATAGTAGGGATATATACTATATATATATATATGATGTTATATATAATTATATTATATATATATAGATGTATTATATGATATATATATAGTATGATAAATATAATTTTTTGTAATATAGATAAAACGGAAATTGCCTAAAACAGGCATACGGAATGAGCTCTTCCATTCTTACCTCGCCGCATATATTTAGGAAAAAAAAGTTATAGCCTCAAGAAAATCGATTTATAGAGTTTTTAGAAGAAATTAAAAATCAATTTAGAAGAAGAATTTTAAATGTGGAAACGTATGTTAAGAAGGTAAAGGATTTTTATTTTTTTTTTGCGTTGGTAATTAAAGTAATATCCGAGTGTAAATGTAAAATAATTTTTTTTTTTTAAAACTAAAGGAATACGATAGGGTAAACCGCAGATGGCATGAGTCGTGGGTCTCTCGGTCTACCGGTGGACGACGGGGGGACGAACTCTGTCCCCCGTCGGCTCGAGCCCCCATAAATTGGAAAAAAAATTCTAAATTTCCGAACATGAAATCGCAAAAAAAAAAAAAAAAAAATTAAAAACCCGCTCCTTCAGAATTTTCCGCTTGCATTCCAAAATATTGATAATTTGTTTTTAACTGTAGGTGCTGCCGATTCTCTGGAGTTACATGAATGTCAGGGGCTTTAGACAGCTCCAGTTACCATAGTATATAGTATATTTATATAATATATAATATATATATTATATATATAATATATATTATAATATATATATATATATATATATATTATTTAGTAATATATATTAGATATATAGTGTGTGTTTATTGTGTGTGTGTGTGTGTGTTCTTTTTGTATAGGAGTAGGTTCTCCTTTTTCACGCAGCAATAAAACACTATTACAGACAACACTTTCCCATCTAAAAAAAAAAAATAACACGAATGCCCTCGGGGAAATCTAGAGGGGCGGCTTCCCAGAATAGCACCTCATCCCCCCTTCCCCCTTTGGGAGTTGACGGTCTCCGGTGATGGGGTTGGTGCCATCCCAGAATTGCCCCCCCTGTTCTGATGAACTGTCTTCTTTCCTCATAAATTTTTGCAACCTTCGCAGTTTTAAAGCTAATTTCCACTTTGTTGGACATCACCTCTTCTCCTTTAAACCTCACCTCTTATTCTTAATCGAAACTCATGTGTTCTGAGGGCTCTGACAGGAAACCCTACTCTGTTCCCTCTTGAGTTTCTATCATCAATTTTCAGCCAAAGGCAATTGTTGTGACTAAGTGCGCATTGATTCTCTTTGTCTTGGATCTGATTTAAAGTCTTCCGATTTCTCTACCTTATTTGAGCGCTCATGTTATCCAATTAATCTACTACTCAATTTATCTGTTCTGTATACTTATTTGTCTCCAAATTCAATTCACTATCCTAAATTCTTCGAATATTTAAATTCCAAATTAGAAGACATTCTTTTCACCTTTCTCTAAAATCATCATCCTTGGTGATTTCAACGTTCACCACCGTTAATGACTTTCCTCTAATTCGTAACTGCGTTTAAGTAGATAATTCTATATATATATATATATATATATAATACTATATATATAGTATATATATATAATATATATAATATATAGATATATTATTTATTATATATATGAATTTATCTAATTCTAACTGCGTATAATATATATATATATATATATATATATATATATATACCTTACCTCACCTTCTCACTTCTGACCACCCCATCATGGGAGAGGCCACACCTCGCCCAGGTACCCCGCCGACGCAACCGGTCTCCTCACAGAGATCCTCCAAGGGATGTTATTTCCACGTTGTTCTGTGTTTGAGAATTTTAAACAGGAGAGAGAAGAATGTGGATGTTTATCCTCGGAACCATTGTTACAAAGTTTTAGCAGATGCTTGTGGTGATAGTAACCATCACATATCCGCAACAATTGGGGGCGCGGCGCCCCTTGTACTCAGGAAAGACGATGGATGCGTTTTTTTCGGGTTTCCCCCAAAGGGGTGGGCTAATCTTTGGTGTACGATTTCATGTACGCCGTTTTAACCCCTCCCCCTGAACTATATATTTCCTGTAGGTGCGTGAGCACATACACACACACACGGTACTAACCCATGTGCGCGCGTAGCCGCGCAACATTGCTGTACTTACTTACATGAGCTACTTACTTACAATCGAGCTACTTACTTACAGCGGCTACTTAGCCACACCCTACCGCCCCCTTTGCTCGCGTAAGTACAACCTTGGAAGTGTATTAAGTACCCGTACTTAATGTGAAATTAAAGACCTCGTACTTAATGTTTCCGGGGTTCCGTCGCATTCCCGTGTTCCCCTTTCGGGGACCGCGGCCCCGTCGTTTTGGGTGCCTCATCCACCGCCTCGAGCCGGCCCCGTCTGCATTCGCTCGCTCGAATACTCTGTGACGTGTGACGTCGCACAACGCTGTGTGCTCGCTCGCGGACCGCCTTCAAACAAAAATGATCATATCTCGAACACGAAACGGTGCCTCTCGCCACCGAGATACGATCCCTCGATCGCTGAGTTAAGACTTCACGTCGTACTCCACTGTGCTAACGGCTCAGTGAAATGATATGAACTTTATGTTGGGCAGTTGTTTCATTGATGGAAATTTCGTCTAATAATAGCGTGATAATAAAAATAATAATAATAATAATAAATGTTGAGGAGAGCTCGCGCGATAAAATAATAATAATAATATAATAATATAATAATAATAATAATAATAATATAATAATAATAATATATATAATATATATATAATATATATATATATATATATATATATATATTATATATATATATAAATAATATATATATATATATTATATATAAGGGGAAAGAAAAAAAAAGAATGAAAAAGAAGAAAATCACAGAGTAAAAAGAAAGAAAAGGAGAAAAAAGAAGAAAAAGAAGAGCCGTTAATAATAATGAATAATTAATAATAATAATAATAATAATAATATAATAATAATAATAATAATATAAATAATAAATAGATTAATTAATAATAATAATAATAATAAGATATATATATATAATAATATATAACTATAATTATATATATATATATAATAGTATTATATAATATATATATATATATATATATATATATATATATATATATATATATATTATTAACCCGAGTAAAGGACGCGATAAAAAATAGAAGGGAAGGAAAAAGAGAAGACCAAGAAGGAAAGAGAAGACCCTGAAGGAAGATTGAAAACAGAACGAAACTCTGATAGACTCTGTTTAAATTAGATTAAAAATATGAGAAGGTTGTTAAAAAGTGTCTTGAGAACTGTATTTTCATAAGAGAATATATCATTTGTCCGAAGTTACAGTAATTGACCTAGAAGAGAAAAAAAATCTTATTTACCGCCTTATAGTTAATTATTTTCATTATAGTATATATTTCATGGTAATATAGTATTATATATTTTGTATAGTATATATATATATATTATATATATATATTAGTATATATATTATATATATATATATATATTATATAATATAGTGTATACTATATTATATAATATTATATATATATATATAATGTAGCTACTTTCAACGTCTACTTTCACGGGTAAACTTTCATGAAAGTAGCCTGTGTATATATAATTAGGTAGTAAATATATAATTATATATATATTATATAGTTGGGAGTACTATATTATATATATATATATTATATATATGTAGTATAGAATTATATTATGATATATCAGTATATATATATTAGACGATGTTTTTATTTAAATTATATATAAATGTATATAATATATATTATTTAATATATATATATATAGTAGTGATATATATATATATATATAAGTATACTATATATATTATTATTATATATATATATAGTTATGATATATATAGATTATATATATATTGTAAACCTATACAACAGCAATAGCCACCATAACAACAGACAAAAACTAGGTCCCAAAACTAGGTATTTATCAAATTTGATCACTGTTATGGACGCGGATAACGGATGAACATAACAAAATTCTCCCGATCGAATCTAACGTAGAACAACGTTTTCAGCCTTTAATTTTTTTCAGGTTGAATAATATTAATAAAAGCATTATTTTTATGTTTACTGATCCCTAAGTAAATTAAAGCGTTGGTTAATAATCCACTAGGCATGGGTCCACCACACCCTCTCTCACCGAGCCATGCTTTACAACTTTATAGCTTTAAGTATCGTTTTTGAGCACCCATTTTCATGAAAATAACAGTAACAGTAATAAAATTCTCACTACCTAGCAGCCGAATACATGAACTAGAAAACAAGGATGCTAGCGGATTACATTACAACTAGAATTGGTTCAGGCGGGCGTATACAATTGTAGTAGTGTAGTAGTTGTAAGTAGCCGTATACAGGGATAGTAGTAAGTAGCTGTAATAGTAGTACAAACTTATTACTATTAAATATATCACCCAATTCGATTCAATCGTATGCATTTTATATTTTCACTAAGCTTTAAAACATGGACTTAAATAAAAGTTTTCCAATGAAACAACTTCGAATCACTGAAAGAGACTTCATTCTTATCTTCTTCGGTACCCTTAAGTACATTCGATGTGTATTAAGTACACGTAGCCTATCACATGAACGTAGCTGAGCTCAGCGTTCATCACACAGATTCGTTCATCGTGAACATCTTAGAGTTCATCTATACTGCTACGTCATCGTTAACAAATGTGCGTGGTTTAAGTGATTTATTGAATTTTGTTCATTCTGAACGTTTCATGAAAAGTAAATCTTTTCTATAACGTTCCACGTTGCCATCCACCAGACAACAAACGACAACACAGCCACAACGACAGACTATCTGCGGTTTACATCAAACATTATGGGTCAGAGTTCCGAACTAACAGTAGTACAGTTGTAAATATATAATATATTATATATATATATATATATATATAATATATATATATATATATTATATATATATATAAATAGTATATTAGTATTATATAGTAGTTTATATATAGCCCTGAAGAAAATGAATCCCATGACCAAACAACAGACGGGAACAGACTGACGTATCAATTATTTCCTCTCTAGCTTGAAGATGATAATTATTATATAATAAGTAATATAATAATATATATATATATATATATATATATAGTATATATTAATTATATATATATAATAATATATATATAGTATATATATAAATATAATATTATATTGATATATATGTATATATATATAACTTTTTCGGTACAGGTCCACTTTCCGTAGCTGAATATGATGACACATACCATCGATTCGAACACACGAATTTGTCTTTAAAGTAAAACTTAGACCCCTCCATACTATCTTTATCAAATATAACAACGTTATGGTTAGCGTATAAACGATGACATTAACAAAATTCTCCATCGAATCTAACCTTGACAACGTTTCATCCTTATAATTTTTCAGGCTGAGACATTAATAAAGTCATTTATTTTATGTTTAGTATGGAAATATTTCAGTAAAAACACATTTTTCACTGACTCTAAGTACTTAAAGCCGTTGGGTTAATAATCCCCCTGCATGGGTCCACCACACCCTCTCTCACCGAGCCATGCTTTACAACTTTATAGCTTTAAGTATCGTTTTTGAGCACCCATTTTCATGAAAATAACAGTAACAGTAATAAAATTCTCACTACCTAGCAGCAGAATACATGAACTAGAAGAAAAGATGCTATGGCTGGATTACATAAACTAGAATTGGTTTCAGCGGCCGTATTACACATTTGTAGTAGTAAGTAGTATGTTGTAGTAGCCGTAACAGGGGTAGTAGATAGTAGCTGTAATAGTTATAGTAGAAACTTATTACTATTAAATATATCACACCAACTCTAATTCAATCGTATGCATTTTATATTTTCCCTAAGCTTTAAAACATGGACTTAAATAAAAGTTTTCCAATGAAACAACGCCGAACCAACAAAAGCTAAGTTAAAACTAAGCTTATTTCGTTTCAGTGATTGGTTCATGTCATCCAATCACAGTGAAGGATTGTTTGATAAGAGTTATAAGGACAAAACATGGAAAAATCACAGGGATATGATAAAAAAGTTTCATATATATATATTTTGTACTGGAATGTTTATTTCAATTATATATATATAATATATATATATATATATATATAACTATATATATTAATATATAATATATATTCTATATATATATATTTATATTAATATTATATTATATATATATAAAGTATATTATTTATATATATATATCTATATATAAGTACTACATTTGCTAAACAACTTTGAACTAATATATATATATATATAAAAGTATATATATATATAATATTATATATATATATATATATATATATACTTATACTATATAATATATATATATTATATATATAATATCTATATATATAGTATATATATATATATATTTATATATATATATATATATATTATATATATATATATATTATATATAGTATATATATATATATACGGAGATATACAAATTATTTACAATGCCTAAGACTTGAAATAAACCAAGTTATAATATAATTATATATTAATAATATATATTATATGATATATATATATATATATATATATATATATATAATATATATATATATATATATTATATATATATTAATACACTTGGGCAGAAGACATGGGGTGAAGTTGAAACTGAGCAGTTTCTATATATTTCTCAAGCGTTTCCAACCCTATAGTAGTTATGTACGAATAAATACTAGCTGATACATTAAACCATTTTGACACATATTCGGGATCTTTAACATCCACCCGTTCATTCCAAAGAATAGTAAACTTCGTCAAGTTGCTCGCTGTTAACACGTGTCGATGTTTTTCAGTGTACGGTAATCCACATATTTCAGTATAAATAATATACATTACTTTATGGCCTTCGTATATTAATTCTTCGAGTTCGCTGACATCGTCAAGATGAGCCGTTAATTCTTCATTCATCTTGACCAGAGCTTTAATACTATCGATCGAACTGACAGAGAAACCTATACACGTCCACAAAAATGAGCCATTCATGGTTGGTTTCCAGTAGTTACGAACGTTGATCCTTTCAATATTGTCGCCTAATGAGAAAGTAACCGCGATTCTATTAAGACCACTCCCACCATCACCACTCGTGGTTATTATGGGACGGATTATCCGTATTAGTACATGAACACTTTGGCCTTTATCCATGTTTCATATAGCACTCAATGATCTACTGAAACTGTTTCCTAACAGATACGAATAATGGACAGATCCTGCGTATCGTAAGCCGGAAACACAGACTGATGTATCGTTCCGCCATCAGAATTTTCATCTTAATATTATTGTAACGCCGCACTCCGGAATGACGTATGGTTTTCGTAAAAGGTGTTTCTCAACGAGTTGTAGAGGAATGAGATTGACAGACATGGGTTAAGGCACAGTGAGAACATCGCTTACTGAAGACATATGTTAATCACCTAACGCTTTCTGGTAGGAATTTAATCTGCTAAGATTACGAGACTGACACAGCAACAATTGTACGTTACAGACCTTTACATTCCCAAAAATCGATAATGGAAGCTACTACATACTCAGAAATGAACCCTGAGAAGCAGTAAAAAGTTTTAAATAATAATAATAAAGTAATCTTAATATAATAATAATAATAATAATAATAATAATAGAATAAATAATAGATAATAATAATTAATAATAATAATAACTACCCATTTGAATAATATCTGTATGGAGTAAATATCTGTTAAGGGCGGATCATGAGTAGCGTAGAGAGAGCGCAACTTATAACACGACGCAAAGACTAAATACTTACGGATAATTTAAATAAAGTTTTAAAAAGGATAAATAGATAATACGAATAAAATGTTATCGCTGGTGATTGGAAGAAAATGAACCGATCACGTGAAACGATAATAAGCTTAAGGTTTAAGTTAGCTTTGTTCGATCGACGTTGCATAGTGAAAACTTATATTTAAGCCGTGTTTAAAACAAGTATGAGCGGAATATAATGAAAGTACCTGAATAGCACGGGGGTAATATATTTAAAAATAATAAGTTTCTAAACTATACTACTACCACTTGCTACTACTTAACTACTACCGAACTATCAGCTTTATAAAATCTATTATAACGAGTGTAGCTCATCCTTCTTATCTTCCTTCTGGTGTCTTGCTAGCGGTTACCTACTTGCCGATTAACATGTCCTCCGTGTCGTGATTCTAACCACCAACACACTACTACTACTACTAACTACTAACGAGCCTTTAATAACATTATGAGCGCCTTGAGGTCGATGAATGTATTCTTCTTAAATTCTTCTTATTCTTCCTTTCTTATTCTTCTTATTCTTATTACTTCTTCTTTATTCTTCTTCTTCTCTTCTTCTTCTTTCCTTCTTCTCTTCTTCTTCTTCCTTCTTCTTCTTTCTTCTTCTTCTTCTTCTTCCCCCTTCTTCTTATTCTTCTTTAGTTATCTTTTCTATATGTACAATCTTATCATACAATCCTAGCTGATACGGATAAATTAGTTTTAAATCTATTTTTCATAGCCGTGCCGATGCTATGTAACTTTAACACATTATTTAATTGTGAATAATTTAATTTAAATAGTTTTTATGATGGTCGCGTATAGAATTCCCAAAATACTACTACTTACTGACTACTGATTGACCCTCTACTACAGAATACTATTGAGAGCCTTGATGTTAGATTGTAATTCAATCTTCAGTAAATTATTTTAATTACAGATATTACAATCAGTTTCGTTTCCACATTAGGGTTTTTCCTTCTAGCTAACATCCTTCATCATTAATTAAATGATTAATATATATATATATATATATTATATATAATATATATATATAATATATATATATAATTATATATATAATATGATATGCCATTATTTTTTTGTATCTTAAAGGCGTTTGGTCAGGGGGTAAACCCCTAAAGGCGTTCCGCTCACCGGGGAGTCGAGAGGGGTGAGGGTCCCCCTCCCGACGGTGGGCGCAACGCCTTTAGGGGTTTACCCCCTGACCAAACGCCTTTAACGTCTGAAAATCCGAATTATTTCTATGGGCTAGTTTTATTTTTCCGTGGTCAGAATGAACCAAAGAGAACAACATGTAGTATTATATAGTATATATATTATATAATTATAGTATAATGATATATATATATATAGTATATCATTATTATATGATATATAATGATATATATATATATAGTGTATATGTATATATATATATATATATAATTTCAACCAAATCTATGGAAGCGTTAAATAAAGATGTGAGAAAAGATGAAGCTTTGCGGTTTAGAAGAAATAAAAAAGATGAGAAAAAGGAGAAAAAGAAGAACAAAGATGAAAAAGAAGAAAACACATGAGTTGACTTTAGTTTTGGGTCGGGCTTATCTCCCGACGCATGCGCACAGCGCTAGAGTAGATTACTAAGGAAGTTTTTTGATATACTAAATGTTCTTATAATATATATTATATGATATATAGTATATATATATATATATATTATATATATATATATATATATATATATAGTATATAAGTATATATATATATATATATATATATATATTTATTATTAATTATTATTATTATATGATTGATTATTAATTATTAATTATTATTATTATTTATTATTATTATTATTATTATTATATTATTAATTATTTATATTATTTATTATTATTATTATATTATTATTATTATTATTATTTATTATATTATTATCTAGACATCAGATTCAAAACATTAATTATTATTAATTATTATTTTTATTAATCGACGCCATAATTAGAACGATAATTTCCATCAATGAAACAACTGGCCAACATAAAGTTCATATCATTTCACTGAGCCGTTAGCACAGTGGAGTACGACGTGAAGTCTTAACTCAGCGATCGAGGGATCGTATCTCGGTGGCGAGAGGCACCGTTTCGTGTTCGAGATATGGATAGAATTTTTTTGTATGAAGGCGCGGCGAGCGATGCCACACAGCGTGTGCGACGTCACACGTTGCACCAGGATTATTCGAGCGAGCGAGCAGACGGGCGGTCGAGAGGGCGGGTTGGAGTGAGGCAAGCCAAATCGACGTAGGCGCGGTCCCCCGCAAGGATACAACCGGGAATGGCGCGGGAACCGCCGGAAACATTAAGTACGGGGTAGCTTGTTAATCAGCTGTCCAAGTGTACTTAATGCTACTTCCAAGTGTACATAATACACTGTCCAAGTGTAACTTTAACGCGAGCAAAGGGGGTAGGGGTGTGCTAAGTAGCGTGGTGTAAGTAAGTAGATCATGTAAAGTAAGTAGCTCATGTAAGTAAGTAAAGCAATAGTGCATGTTGGTTAGATAGCTCGTGTGGTGTGTAATGTGTCACGCACGCTACAATTGGAAATATAGCTTCCAGGGGGGGAGGGGTAAAACGGCAGATAAATGAAAATGTCACCAAAAGAGTTATATCCACCCTTGGGGGAACCCGAAAAAACGCTCATCGTCCTTGTCTTTCCTGAGTACAAGGGGCGCCGCGCCCCCCCCCAATTGATTGGGATATGTGATGGTTACACTGTGGTGGTTTGGTTAAGGTTGAATCTGTGTTTGTAGTATTGTAATTTAGAATGATGGCCGCATCTTAGCTTTGGCAAGGATGGCTGACTGGTTTTGGTAAGTGAGTGAATTTATGGGAGCATTTCTGGGGAATGTTTTTTAAAATGTTGTTTGGTGTCTGCCGTCTTAAGTAGTTTTCTGTTAGTGTCGTGTGAATTTGTTTGGTGTATGTTGTGTTGTTTGTTGTTGGTGGATTGTTGTTTAGAATTTGTTTGTAATATAGCGCTGGTGAAGGAGGTTGTTTGAATGGGTTGTGGGTAGGGTTAGAGAGTGCAAATGTGGCATGGTGTTGGGGTTTTTGGGTTTTGGAAAAGAATTGTGTGTATCATGTCCAAGTGTGTGTCTATGGGTAGAATTTTTGGTTTTTTCGTGTAGGTGTTGTTGTGATGTTGTTGATGTACATCCTGTTATGATTCTTAGAGCTTTGTTTTGTGTTGTTTGGAGTTTCTTCATGTTATTTTTAGTCAGTAGTGGGTGCCAGATTGGAGAAGCATACTTTAGAGTCGGGCAAATGTATTGTTTGTATATAGTGGTGGATGTTTGGTTTTTTGTTTGTGAAGTCCTGTGCCACAGCGATGGTTCTTAATGTGTTTTAGTTTCTTGTTAGCTGGCAGAACGAAAATTATGTTGTCCTGTGTTTTTGTGAAAGTGAGATGGCGGTGTCCTGTTACTCCCGAGGATTTTGGGAGTTTTGTTAAAGGTTATAGCAATATTGTTTAGGTGATCCAGTGGGGTGTGTGGCAGCAAGTGGCGGTCAGTGGTAATTAATGTAATTGAAGATTTGTTTGGTAAGGCGGACATTCGGTTTCTGTTAGCCATGTTTGAAGTTGGTTGATGTTTTGTTGGTCAGGTTTGTGGCGGTGTTTAGGTTTCCTGGACGTGTAGTGGCTATTGGTGATTGATGTCATCTGCGTAGGTTGTTATGGTTGTGTGATCTGTTTGTGGTTAGTGGATATGATTTCGGCTTTATAATATAGTTGAATAGTGTTTGGGAATAGTGGTATTGCGCCTTGGGGTACTTCGTTGTTGATGTTTTAGCTTCTTCTGGATTTTGTTTATTGTTGCTTGTTTTGTGCTGGTTTATATAGATATATATTATATTATATATAGTATGATATATATATATATATAGATAGTATATATTATGTGTATATATATATGATATATTATATATATATATATTATTATATATATATATATATATATATATATATATATATATATATCACTGAGACGGCTTTCGGACATGGTTGATATTACTCTTCGCAATATTAAATATTCTCTCAATGGTTCCTGGTATGCACAGTTGAGCCAGAGAAATGTACAAATTATTTTCCTAGCTGGGAAAAGTGTCTGTGTGTTTTTAATTTTTTTATCCATCCAGTATCTGTGCACCTTAGCCCAGCTTCATTATTAAAATTGGTTAAATTATAATAATGAGAAAAACTTTGCGTTTTTTTCTTTAAAATTTTCCAACGTCTTGCCAACATCATAAATTTTCATCAGAAAATTGCTGTCCTAGTGAAACTATAAAGTAAGGGATAAAGAGCATTGCTTTCCCGAATTTCCTCTTTGAAACTGTGGGTTTGCGGCGGTTGATGATGTTGTTCTACGATTCCTTGCATCTATAAGTCTACTCTAATACTCTCAGTAGTTATGTGGGCAACATCTAATAAATCTTGACTTAGAGCGTCTGCAGTATCATGGTGATCTTTTAACGGCTGTTAGTATTCTTTTAATATGAATCGAGTCCTAAAACATATTTATGATTTGTGAATGCAAAGCATTTGTCTCAGATTCCAGTAATGTGGAATACTTTCCTATAAGGCAATTACAGATAATGAACCGAGACTATGGATCTGGTAGTACAGTGTAACTGAAAGGCAACTTCTCTCTTTGCTTTGTCACCGTTTTTGAAGTCCTTGAGCGATACCAACAAATGTTGCCTTTGAATATGAGGACAATAGGTTGCCGACATTTTGAAGACCGTATGGGGGTCTCGCAAGAATTATCAGAGATGTTTGGAGTATACTTTCTTTGAAAGATCAAATTCACAGGAAATAAATTGATTATATTCTATTTGCTGGTGGAAGTGATTCCTGGTTTCGTATTTCTGAGACACAAGATCATTCATACAAGGTTCAGCTTGTGACTTGCACGGTTAAAGAACAGCGCTTTCTTATACATCTTTCCAATGTGCCAATGTCTTGCCTTGCCATTTTGTTGAGCTACCATCATAGCCATGTCCAGCACATTTGTTTGCATCAAAATAATTCATTCTTTAGAAAATTATTTACTCTAATGTAATGGCTCGTTATTACGTCCATCGCAGTCAATTCCATAAATCCGAGATACTCTTCAAGAACTGACTTTTTTTGTTCATCAAAAAATCGAACACCAATTCACTCAAAGTTGTAAGAATCACTAAGGAATGGCACCACGCTGACCACAGAGCCTTTGGAGGTGGTTAGGTTTGTTCGACTCCGATTATAGAATATTAATTTACCCTTTTCTATTTTAGTCCATTTGGGCGAGATACACGTTAGCTATTTAAATAAATTTTTTTACACCCAACCGCTTTGACTCTCTGTTCACGAAAAATCAAAAGTTTTTCATTTTTCTAGTGAACGGCAGCAAAAACGGTTGAGTATGCAAAATAGTTATTTAAATAAAAAATGTGTAACTCATTTAATTATATATGCTTTGAAAATTTTATATTGATTAGGAGAATAATAAAAGTGATTGAGATATTTCATATATATAACATGCCCCCCCCCCCAAAATTTTTTTTTTTTTTTAATTGGACTTTGCCACAATTTAGAGCTAGGATGTCAATTGAATCAATGATGTTTTCCGTATATATCTTATCTATGTATTGTTTAAGTTTCAAGTTATTTCGGCAAAGGGTCTTTGATTGGCGTTCGTTTGAGTCGAGATTTCGAATTCCATCAAATGTAAAAATTACATAAATTAAAGAAGACACGGATAAACTCACGAAATGAGCGTTTTAGAGCTCTTCAAATGCTGCATTTTGTTTGGTTCCAAATAGGCTGACAATTTCGAAAATTATGCTCAATTTGCAATTTTCGGACCTAAGTCAGAAAACCCCAGCCTCAAATCCCAACGTTCCCTTTAATTTTTATTAATCCTTTTGAAAATCTAATAAATAGTTGTAGGCACGCACTTTTAGTTTCTTAAGTTAAATTTTCAAAATAGAGTTCGTTTATGAACTAGCTAATCGTTAACAGTTATTAATTTTCAAAATTCCTTTTCATTTTGAAATTTAGGGGGCAGGGGGTAAGTCCCCCCTGTGTACGTCCATGTATGTTGCATTTTTCCTGCCTTTTTAAATATGCCGTTCAAATTTTTCTCACCTGCCTCAATTCTCAATGTATTTTTTACGTTTATAAGGCCTCTAACGATCAGAGCACTGTTCAAGGAGGGATGTACTACTCACTTTTGCGTCTAATTAGGACGAAACTAGGCGAAAAAATAGCTCGCATCCTTCCGCTCCGACCAATATCGAACCTGGGTCTCTAGCTTTGCTGGGTGAAAGCTGTATCTCTGTGCCCCTCAGAGGCAAGTCTTGCGTGCTACAAAACATTATACTCGAAAAGTTCTTTTTTCTATTTTCTTTTATTACTTTCTTGTGTGAAGTTCCATCATGACATTAATTTGCATGCATATCCTCCATATAGAATTTTGCTGCTGTGATTGCTGCTTTATGCCACCGTGATGTGACTTGAGTTTTGCAATATTCATGCATGGACTTGTAGTGGGTAAAATGTATAATGACGAACAAGCCCAAAATACACATTTGTACTGTAGTTAGTGGAAAAAGGTACCCAGTGTGTTCTTTAAACATTTTAATTTAAATACACAGGCATGATCACAAACAGACTGTATTTAATTAAGATCAGAAATTCTAAATAAATTGTAACGAACGCTTAAAATTGAACCACACCAACCACAGAGCCTTCGGTTGCTAAGTATTATCGCCGTGGATTATAGAATATTAATTTGTCCCTTTTTCAATTTTTATTACAATCTTTTTGCTAATAAGTAGTATAGTAGAACTTATTTTTAGTTTCTGGGCACTTAGAATTTTGAAAATAATGAAAATAAAGGACATTTAGCACTCTCTTAAGCATTTACATTACTTAATGATTTTCAAAAATCTTTCTTTAGCAAATTTAGAGAGGCAACTGCTCCCTGTGCCTACGCCCATTATATATATATATATATATATATATATATATATATATATATATATATATATTATATATATATATATATATATATATATATATATATATATATATATATATATATATATATAATATATATTTCTATAAGTTAGGTCTTTAAAATATCAAAGTTTGGGCAAGTAAACTTTTAGAAGTTAATATTTTCTATAAAGTTTTCATTATAGACTTAAAACTATAAATTAAAAGGATTAATAGTTTCTTAAACGTTTCCTTCGAAAATGCTTAATTAAGAAAACTGATTTCTCAAATTGTTTAAATGAATTATTCCCATAAGTCTAAATCACTCTTACATTAATCCATTAATATTTGGTGTAGTTAAATCATTAATTTCCCATAAAGCTGGAGTTAAATCCTCGTAAGAATTAATTTTAAGTTTGTTTCAAAACAAAAATAATTTCGTCTCATTTTGATGATTACTTTTTAATTAATTTCATTCCGTATTTCTTGCCTTTTTTAATTACTTTTTATTATTATTTATTTTCTTCTGTTCCTTTCAGGGTGTAATTTTTTCTATTGGATCATGTAGATTACATTAATTTGAAACGGATAATTATGAAATTGATTTAATAGTTATCTTTAAGACTTTAAAAAGTATAAAAATGTTTAGTTAAAAGTATCGATTGGTTTGATACTTTTAATATACTTTTCACTTAATTTTTGAAAATTTAACCCTTTTTATGTTCGGATACTTGCACTACAATTGCAAAACCCTTTCGAAATCTTATAAAGCAGTGGTCTTAAAAGTGGGGTGCGCGTACCCCTGGGGGTACCCAAAGTGATATTTGGGGGTACGCCAAAGAAGTAAGCTCACGATCCCTTGCGAGTGTTTGATCGTGTATCCCGTGAGTGCGAGGCTCTCTCATTATATTATATAATATAATATAATATTATAGTATATTATATTATATACTATATTATATATCATATGTTATGTAATGTTATATGTTATGTTGTTATATGTTTATGGGTACAACTTATAATTATTTTCGTCTTAAGGGTACGCGATCAAAAAAGTTTGGAGATCGCTGTTATAAAGTACTAGCAACTAATTCGACTATTGAATTTTGAATTCGCTTGTTGTTGATAAAAGTGGTCTCCAAGTAGTAGAGAAATAATTCAAGTTTCATAAATCGGCATACTTGTAGGATTATATATATATATATATATATATATATATATATTATATAATATATATATATATATATATATATATATATATATATATATATATATATTAATATATATATATAATATACTATATAATATAATATTCAACTTTCGTCTGAGCTTTGATATTCGATATATCGACATAACTATATCTATATATCGAGTATTGATATATTTATATATATATATATATATTCTATATATATATATATATATTATATATATATATAGTATATATATTATTATATATATATATATATCTATCTATCTATCTATCTATCTTCTATCTATCTATCTATCTATCTATCTATCTATCTATCTATCATCTATCGTATCTATCTATCTATCTATCTATCTATCTATCTATCTATCTACTTATATCTATTTTGTGTTACCTAACAAAACTTCTCCTAACTTGAACTTAAACTGACCACAAGTTAGCCCTAACTTAAATGGATTATAGGGACCCCCAAGTTAGCCAACCTAATGGATTTTGTTATTAGCCACAAGTTAGGCGTAGAACTTTTATATAGTATATTCCATTTTACTTAATAAATATAATTGATCCGCTATCCAAATTTTGGCTTTTATAGAACTAAAAGCTCCCAGTATGGCATATGGACAAGATGCAGATACTTCTAGAGAGACTCCACTTGTTAGTCACAACAAGTTTTAAATGGAATTGTAAGGTGTAGGAAATCGAAAAAGTTCCGCTTTCCGCCGGAACATTTCAAGTTCCGAAGTTCCGTTCGCCGGAACCAAAAATTCTGGTTCCGTCATCCCTAATATATATATTAATATATATATATATATATATATATATATATATATATATATATACTATATTATATATATATATATAATATATATATTATATACTTTATACGTAATATATATATATATATATATAATAATATATATATATATTTATTGATGGAGAAACTCCATAAACTGCAATAGTTGCAAACTGATCCACAAGACACTTTCTCATCTCGCCCGTTACCACCTTCAAAATTTGAGAAGGATCCCCTTGCTATTAGTCTCAGACAAAAGCATTATGTAAGGGCGATAGTCAGAGGCAGTCACGAACGTTCGTAAAATATTTAGCAATCCAGAGTGCAGGTAAATCCGCCATTATATCGGTTATAAACAAACATACACATAAACCCTCAAGCATTAAGAAAACATCTGCCAACCATCTAATCTGATTCCATTCCGACCAGCCAATGCAAAAACCACATCAACTTAACCTTGATTACACAACTCCTATCATACACAAAACACTATACAAACTTACACGGCATTAATTGATAACACCACAAAAATACAGTCCTTCAGTATAATGATAAACAAAAAAAAACCACAATCTAATAAACCTTACATTCCCACCAACCTCACCACAACGCCCCAGAAACTACAAACCAAACTTCTCCACACACAAACCTCCCAAAACCTCATAATGGGAGGCGATTTAACGCTCAACACCCTACATGGTAACAAAACGACCCAAGGAAGCAACAAAGAAGAACCCACATTAATAGCAACTTGAAAACCTCAACATTCCTAAACGAATACAACAAGCCACTCTAGAAACTCGCCTCAAAAACCCACACACCCTTTAAAACAGGAAAATTCATCAAAGCTCAGGAAAATAAACTCAACCACGACCAAACAATCAGAAATAACCACAACTGACCTAGAAACGTAACAAAGACACTTAAAAACTCGCCTGCAACTGGCCAGACAACATCATCAAACAAAAACACCTAGAGAACAACGCTTGACTCAATTAGGCACAATAGTATAATAGCTCCATCAGCCTAAACTCCATTTCCCTTACCTGAAAAAAGGCTATCATTATCCCAAGCTAATACCAGGAAAAGACCCCTCTGACCCTTCATCAAAATCATCCATCTCTCTATTATCAACGTTATGTAACTACTAGGAAAAAACCATACTAAACAAAATAACTCCACACATCATCAAACAACAAATTCCAACACGTTTCAAAACAAAACGCACTCAACTACAAACCGCATCATAAACTTAATCAACCCACAAAACAACTGGCCTAAACTCAAAACCACTCATAAAACAATAATCATAGCAATCGATATCAACAAAGCATACAGTACCCAATCATAACTTGATCCACAAAATAAAATCTAACATCCCCATTAACCTTAAGAAATGGATTTCCAACTTCCTATCAGGACGAACAGCACAAATTACAAACAAACAATCACAAAATCCAGAACAGTAAATATCAACAACGGAGTACCCCAAGGCGCAATACCATCCCACTCACTATTTAACCTGTTTATGGCCCATCTCCCACAACCACAAACAAATCACACAATCATAACAACCTACGCAGATGACATCACCATAGCCACTACACACCAGAATCTAAACACGGCCGCAAACGTGACACAACAATACATCAACGAACTTCAAACATGGCTAACGGAACACAGAATTCACGCCTCACCAAACAAATCTCAATTACATTAGATCCACCACCGACACCGCCAAGTTAGCCGCACCCTACCCCCAAGTCTACCTAAACAACATTGCTACACTCTTTAACTAACTAATTACCCCCTCGGAGTAACACTTGACACATCTCACCTTCACAAAACACACAGGCAACATAATTTCATCTGGAAACAAAATAAGAAACTGAACATATTAAGAACCATCTTTGGCACAGACTTCACAAACAATAAACCTACACCACATGACAAAAATTCTGAACTACTTCGCTCAACTCGATAAACTACGCTTCTCCAACTTGGCACCAACTATTGACTAAAAAAAAAATATACTGGAACTCCAAACGACACAAAACAAAGCTCTAAGAATCATTAACAGATGCACCATCACACCAATACTCATAACAACCACCTACACGTAAGAATCCAACGAATTCTTTACCCGATAGACACATACGCTGGACATGACAGGCACACAATTCTTTTCCAAAACGCAAACACCCCAACACCCATGCCACATTACACTCTCTAACCCCACCCACCACGAGACTCAAACAACCTCCTTCGGTCACCAGCTCATATATTACAAACAAAGTTCTTTAACAACATTCCCACCCACCAAACAACACACATAGCACGCAAACAAATCCACCACGACATTAACAGAAAACTGCCTAAACGCAGACCACCAAACAACATTTTAAACAAATACATCCACCAGAATTCAACTCTTCTACCAAGAACCAGTCAGTTATCCTTTGCAAAGCTAGATGCGGCCACCGCCCTAGCTTACAATATTACAGAAACACAGATTCGACCTTTATCATACCACCACAAACATCTATCAAACTGTTAACAAGGTTCCGTAGGACACATCCCACTTCTTTCTCTCCTGTTTAACTAACTCTCAACACAGAACTACATGGAACATATTCATCTCTGGAGTGATCACTGGAGTGAGACGTGGCTCTGGCGGTGTACTGGACGCGGTAGTTATGCCTCTCAATCGGTGGGTGGTCAGGGGTATATATATATATAACTATAATATTTATATTATATATATATATATATATATATATAATATATATATTATATAATATAGCTATATATATATATATATATATATAATAATAATAATAATAATTAATAATAATAATAAATAATAATAATAAACAAGAAGACGAACAAAATGGAGAAAGCATTCTTTATTCATAGAATCTGGATGTTTCGGTTATTACTAGATTACACAATTGACGAAAATTTACTCTAAATAATTAAAAATGTTACAAATCAATTTACAATGTGAAACATTTACTTATACAATAAATATTAATATATAATACACCATGATAAAGTACATTAAAAAATGGGAAGCAAAAAGTAGTAGGCTTGGGAGTTCGTTGACCCTCAAGGTCAAGACGGTCCGTGAGAGCACTTTCACTTTTCGACGGCGGTGCGTTGATCCTCGCGACGGCGGTGCGTTTGCTGATAGGCTTATCTCTTTGTAAATATTTATTATTCATTATTATTATTTATTATTATTATTATATATTATATATTATTTATTATTTATTATATATTATATATTATTATTATCTATTCATATATATATATATATTATATAATATAATAATATATATAATAATATAATATATATTATATATAATATATTATACTATACTATATATATTATCCAGGTTAGGCTTATCGAACCGGGCTAAAATTTGGAGACGCGCTATGTGGTGACGTAACCTCGTCTCCGACGAGGTTACGTATCCGTTCGACTCCCAGTAGGGGGCGCTTGGCCCCCTAAAAAATTGAAATGATCGTTGAAGGTTGAAATTTGGGGAAAGGATTCGGATCCGGAATCGGATTTGGATCCGGATACGGATTCGAATCCGTAACCGCACCGGGTTAGTACAATATTTGTTTAATAATCAGTATTGGCTGTCCTGTATATATGTATCACCGTAGATCTCGAATATAGGTTATAAGTTCGTAATGGTTCTGAGACCCCCCGAAGAGGTTCCTGAAAAAAAATGACGAAATCATAAAGAGAAGTGGAGAAAGGAGTCAGAGTCAGAGAAGAGAAGTAAGGTCGGAGAAGGAGTCTGAGTCAGAGGAGTCAGAGTTGACAACGGCACCGTTTTCTTTTATAAACGTCAACTAAAATATATTGTATGCTATTTTATTCTTTGTGCTAATTTAAATTTAAGTGTAATTTATTTTCAAAATTTTATTTATTTTTAATTTTATTTTTATTTTATTTCGTTTAAAAATATTTTTACTAAATTTTTTACTTTTCATGTTTATAACGTAAAAATTACGTTTTTACACACTCTAAATCAGTTAAAATCAAACCACCAACCCTACCCTTCCCAACCCCCACCTCTGCGATCTTCTAGTCCGAGTCTATGATCTAGTTGATCTTAAGTCATATTTTGCTATAACAACAAATTCTTTATCTGCTTTTGTGATGTTAATATAAACTGATAAAAATGTGCGTTTTTGCCGTACCCAAAAGCCTACATAAATCAACAGCCCACGCCCAGCCCCCCACCCCCACATGACTCTACTTGATCTCATATTTTGGTACTAACAAAACACAAAGACTTTTATTTCTGTTTTGTTTCCAAATCATTCTTGTTTTTATAAACTTTTTATTCTTGTTTTATGTTTAAACTGTAAAAAAAGTTGCGGTTTTAACATACCTACTCAATAGTAGTAAAATCAGAATTAAAATCAAACCACATCCCGCCACTTTCTCTTCATCCATGCAGCTATTAATCTACTTAGAGCCTTATATGATTCGTGATATTCTTTATTACTGAAAATTACTGTATTTAATAATCCGGTGATATTTAAAATACCCATATAATAAAGAAAAACCTTAGGAGTAAAATCCTTTTCTAATGTGTTAAAATCTGCAAACATTTACACCTCCACCTTTCTCCTCTTTTCTCTCTTTTTTTATGAGACATCCTGAAGATATTTTCAATTTTCTTTAGAGTTGCCCTGGCAGCCATTTTGATATGGTTTCCAGAACAAAATATTTAAATTGAGACCAACAATGTTTATATATTGTCAGATAAAACAGTCGAAAGAGAGAAAATACTGGAAAATGACCAAACAATATATGCAACGTACAAAGTTTTCACATAATAAAGCTAACAGAGCATCACTAAACTAAGAATATAATGTACAACAAGCCTAACACATAACACACCTTAAGCACGAAAAAACTGCTCAACAGCAACAAAGTTCCCATGCTAACAACAGAAAGCACCTTAACTTAGCATACAAGAACGTAACCTAATTCACATCTTGTCAAGGCATAATCTCTAAATATCAAGTTAATTTTACTTAAACATGGTAATATTTTAACAAAAAATTTATCATAACCTTATCTAATTTTCATACAAGCTAACGCAACAAACCTTTTACATTAACATAGTATATTTAACAAAAATTTACCATAACCCTACCTAACTATCATTAATACCTAACGGATACATACAAACATATTATAAAGTTTTTATCCTCTTTAAAGCTAAACTATTTGACATAACATACTTAACACACAATCGACGTAACACAAAACAGTCAGACGAATAAACAGCTATCATCAGCAACTTAAAACCAAATAAAGCGAAGCATTACGAGAAAGTAAAACAACGTTTTCGGATTTTATAACTATTAATTTTCATTATTTAAAAAAAGATTATAGTCAACATAAAAACATTTTACAGTTCATAATTATTTTTGAAATTCGATCTAAGCAGGGGACATAGGGTTCAACATAAACTGGGTAAGTTCTATCATATTCTCCATGGATTCAAACTCCTTTTGAGAAGGATGTGAAGATAATGGTTCTGCAGCACTAAACCACTTTTATGTATATTTTGGTTCAACAGCACTCATTCTCTCACGCAAGAGAGAAGTAAAACTTACCAATGTTTAATTATTGGCATACCTCTGTAACCCCATTATATGGAAAACCACATGCTTTCAGTGTAAATATCGTAGATCTATACCATGTGCTTTATGTACTTTAAAGTCCTCAAGTATGTCAACATCTTCAAGATATGATGTTAATTCGTTTTTTTCTTTGACATCAATGCATGTAATATTTTCAGATGTGTTAACGGTGCAAAACCTATACATGTACGCCAGAAGGTCCGCGCCATCGATGGGCTTCCAATAGTTGCGTACATTTTAACATTATCATATGCGGTGAAAACAAAAACAGCATCTATCTATTAGAACTCTAACACGTCCCCCAGCTAGATATTTAGCTACAAGTCGAACATCAGATGACCACACCTATCCTTTTAACATCGCGCAAGCGATGATCAATATCTTGATTGAATTCTTGCAACAGAAATGAATTAGGGTATTATTTGCACCTCCGGGGACTTGGATATACAAGCAATAAATCGTCTCCATTCGCGTTTACGAATAAAATTAAATGACCACATCGTTGGGAATAACAAAAGTCCACGTAAAGATATCAACACAGCGTAGAGATGCGGTAGATGTTCATCGAAACCAGCACAGTGAAAATGTCCTACTGATGAAATCAGTGTATAAACAATTCTCAAATGTAATTGAGTATTTTTTCTCTTTCAATCAATCAGAAGAAAGTAAACAAGAATATGACGTATCGAACGAACCAACAAGAATATACGTTACGAACGAACCATGATCAGTCATAAGTGCACTTAGATTTCCGCTACACCAAGCAACATACAATAACAAAACTGTTTACTATGGTCAATAGTCTATACAGAGACTATTAAAGCCAAATTACATTGAAACCAGCTTAGACAAAACAAAAAGGTAGTCAATAATATAAGTAATAATAATAATATATAATCAATAAAATAATAATATTAATATTAATAATAATTCATATCGTTTTTACGAGAACTATAAGATTTAAAAGCTCATAAACTCTTTACACAAAAACCAGGTCATTTTCATCGTTGATAACCAAGATATTTTTCACTTCCACGATACCATCATGGAGCTACATATGTAAAAATTTCACGTTCAGACACTAAAATTTGTTTATTAGATCATCAGCTTGGTAAATACTTTCCGTACCATTATTTTTAAGTAGATTAGACGAATTTCTGCTACATCATAGAATCTTAAGAAGCGTTCTCAATCTGATAGCTCAGAATCAATTTCGACCAGCATTTTCTTGAATGCGTAATATTCCTGGTATAACATGTAAATGTACAACAGTGTACATAATTAGACAGCAATTTCCGATTTCCTTCGTTTGCATTATTACCCCTCCTAGAACCCGATCAGATATTATTATTCTGTGGTAATCCAGAAATACAGATTTACGACCGTAGTTCTGTGATACGCCTTTAGCATTAGGTGGGGGGTACTCGAACATACCAATCGGTTTGAAATTATACACTTAGAAAAGAGAAGTAAGATGGCTGCCTTTGTGACACCACACTTCTGCTAATACATCGTTTTCGATGAGATCTAAAAATTTCGGCTAGACAGATACTCTTGTACCCATTTCTGCAGCGTGGTCACATATACAGAGGTAGTTTGTTGGTACTCTTAAAAAATTACGTTGTTTACTAGAGTATACAGATCTGATTCATAACACGTAAAATACAATCAGAACCGATTGGGGTTTCTTTTATATAAGATTGGAACCCCACACCAGGGATCTTGATTACCCACTGTATAATGTCTTGTATAGAGGTATATATCTGTTAACACGTAACAGGATGCACATTTAGTGAAAATCTAGAACACTTTTTTTTTTTAGAACATACGCAAACGTCCTTAAAGCTTTCAAATCGCACAACGCTTATGACGCTATAACAATAATTCTCAGGAAGAAAAGATTATATAAAATTACGGGTACAAACACATTTTAAAAAGGAAAGGAATAATCTTTATACTATCAGTAGGAAGAAAGGTACAACACATTTATGTTTATACAAAAGCTAACAGGAAGGTTAAACCTGTTTACATTTGTACGTTCACTTTTAGGCCTTACGCGCCATTCGTTTTATGTGTGTATTTGTTTCATGTTTCATTCAATGCTATCTCTCCGGCAAACTCACATTGTCATAGTAATATTTAACATAACCTACCTAACTTACGATAAAACAGTTTTCATTAACAAAGTTCTTTGCTTATCAACGGTAAGTAACTAACATCATTCGTAAAACTTAACCTATCCTACCTTTCGAAACATTACGCGGTAGGCTTATCATTAGGGTTACCTTCAGCATCACAAAGCGTAACCTACTCTTTTACACCCCTACAAAGAAACTATCATACTTACCAAGGTTTGATGTTATATGACACATGTCAGTTAGCTTACACTGTCAGGCTTATCATTAGTGGTTACTTTCCATTTTATACAAAAGCTTTTCTACGGAAAGGCGCTCACTCATCAAGCATAAATCTCAATCTTTACATTATACATATCCGAACAATTTTCAGCGACGAGCCCCACTACATGGAGATCACCCGAGAGAGATGTATGAAGACCCATATCGGGGTACCCCGAAGGGGTGTAAGCGGTTTCTGATAGAAGAAAACCAATTATAGAAAGAAAACATAAAACCTTAGAAAATAAATTTAAAATAATCTTCCGTAATAGCCCATGGCATATCAAAATCGAAAACTCCAAATTCTCAACTTATCCAATATCCAACTATCAGATACCGAAGAAATAGTATTAAACTATGGCCTGTCATTTGCTATAGATTCAATAGATCCTCTACCTGAAATGCTAATAGACTTCGAAGAATGGAAACACGGAAATGAAAAACAAACCGACATCAATCCTGATATACTACTTGGAATTTTACTTGAGAAGACTAAAACCAATACTAATAAATTACCGAAATGTTTTAATAAAATCATAAAAAAAACTAAAAAAACAACAAAGAAATAATAATATCACGGTCCGATAAAGATAGCAAAATAGTCATCATGAACCATAATGAATACATAGACAAATCAATGGAGTTATTAAACGACGAAAAGACCTATATCAAATTGAAATCCAACCCATTAAAAACCGCTGAATCCCAATTTAATAAAGAACTAAAGATTATACTGGCCAATAATGAAGAAATATTCAGTAAACTCAAATCATTTAACAATCAATTAGCAGTTTTCTACGGCATTCCAAAAACACAAAGCAAATATTCCCCTACGCCCCATAATTTCCAATTCCAACTGCATTACCTATAAACTCTAAATGGATAGCCCTACAGTTAAAACCACTACTTGGAAAAATTTCCCCCTCCCATATAAAAAATACGCAGCACCTTAAACAAAGGATTCAGACACTTAACCTAAATAATAGTAACATCATTAGCTTTGACGTAATATCCCTATTCACTAATGTTCCTGTAGAAAAAACCTCAACTTATTGGAAGAATATGTAAACACTAAACAAATAACATTTAACATACCATACACTAATTTAAAACAACTGATCAAATTAATAACCCAAAATGCCCACTTTACTTTCAACAATCAATACTTTACATAGAAATCAGGTCTCAGTATGGGTTCCCCATTATCCCCTATCATAAGCTGCCTATTTCCCGAATTACTGGAACAAAAATACATATATAAATATCCAGAATATATAAACTGCACCTGGCTACGCTACGTAGATAATT
Organism: Trachelipus rathkii; assembly: GCA_015478945.1. Taxonomy (NCBI): domain Eukaryota; kingdom Metazoa; phylum Arthropoda; class Malacostraca; order Isopoda; family Trachelipodidae; genus Trachelipus; species Trachelipus rathkii. The sequence continues at coordinate 1,747 of JABUQX010002376.1, read as the reverse complement.
TTTTGTTCATATACCCAAATACATTTAATATCGATAAATTTCATAATTACATTAATAACTTAGTACCCACTATCAAATTCACAAAGGAAGATTCAATTAATAAAACTATCCCCTTTCTGGACATGCAAATCAATTGGGAAAACCCAAACAATATTATTTTCTCCATCTATAAAAAACCGACGCATTGCTCAAAATACATATTGTACATTGGTATTCTAGCCATAAATTACCCATACAAAAAGCTTTAATTGTAACCTTAACTTACGCATATGCAGTGATCTCACCATCGAAGCGGAAATTAATGATATAAAAACTTTTAGTAAATTAAATTACAACCTAGGGCATTCATTACACCAAAAGGCACCGGAAGCCAAAAAAATAGAATTCAGTAATATGATGTTATAGAGTAAAAGTAAAACAACAACAAAAAGAAATATTAATAAACACAAATATATATATAACAGATGAAATACATAAGACAATAATTACAAAAACATGCGAACTTATAAAAGTACTAAAAATAATACCCTATTAAAAAACTACTTACAAAATCCCAAACTTGGCATTAACAATAACTCTGCAATTTACACCATACCCTGCAAATCATGTAACAAACAGTATATTGGTGAAACAATAGATATAAAAAAGACGAATTTAACAACTAACTATGATAATGACATAAAAATATACGAATAATAATATCACCCATTGTAGACTCTCAACTTAAAGAAAAAAAAAAGACCACTGATAGAAACCAAAGAACAACAAATAATAAAAAACTTAAAAAAAAAACAAACAAAAGAGTGTAGTTTTCTCTTTTTTCCTAAATTTTGTTTTTATTTCCTGTGAGTTTCCGGATTCGAGACTGAGGTCAGTAAAATCAAAGTGGAATATAGGACCCATAGAAAGTAATAAGAGGCCTGAAGAAATAGATTGAAAGTATTTTGAAAGGAATACATTGATAATATGGATTCTAAAGACAAAATTTGGATTGATAAAGAAAAGGAAAATCAACGGTAAACCAGAAAGTACTTAAAAAATACATGTAATAGTGTATTTAGATTGATAAAGAAAAAGAAAATTAAAGGGAACAAGAAAGTTTTTGAAAAATACATGTAATAGTGTATATTTAGAATGAAAAAAAGAAAAGTTACAAGAAGGAAAATATTTGAAAAATAACGTGAAAGTGTGAAAAAGAAATTGGAATAAATAAGAAAAAATAGAACAATAGAACATAAACGAAAAACAAAGTGTGAAATAAAAATAGAAAAAGACTATTGAGTAAAATATAAAGAAAAATAAACTTTAAATAAAGTTTTTAATAAATTTAGAGTTAAGGTTTTTTAATTATAATTATTGGGTATATTAGGTATTAGAACTAAGGAAATTTAGTTGGTCCTTATATTTAATCCTTTACGTGACCTTGTCGTGGAGGAAATATAAGACCCTGAGTTGTTTGTTTTTTTTCATATAGAATTAAGGAAATTATTTACCCTTTAACGTACCCTTGCTGTAGTGGTTGGGGTTAGAAGACCTTGGTGGTTGTTTTTTTTTATTAAACTTCATTATTTTTTTGTTAAGGTTTTTTTACTGTCCTTTGTGTTTTATTTTATTTTATATTATTGTGTCATTTTTTTTATTCTCCGTTGGGGCGACCCACGACATTAACGAGAGACGTGGTGGGGAAAAGTAAAACCCACGACATATTTTTGGCACCCAACGTGGGACGCCATTGACGGAGGAATAA
>JABUQX010002375.1:37500-41117 GCA_015478945.1 Trachelipus rathkii | reverse complement strand
GGGTGTTTGTATGTGATATTAAGTGTAAATGAAGTGTCTATTGGGCTAAATGTAAGTGTCAATAGTGACATGTGTTGTATAAGTGTCATTAGTGAATGTGTGTATAAGTGTAAGTGTTTATTGTATGTGTTATGTTATTAAGTGTGTATATACACTTGTGTGTGTGTGGTAGTGTTGATGTGTATTAAAGTTTGAAATGTAAGTGTCTATGGCTAAAATGTAAGTGTCATAGTGAATGTGTGTATTAAGTTTCATAGTGAATGTGTGTTCTAAAATAATAATAATCAATAGGAGAAGTAAATTAACACTAAGTCTAATATAATAAAAAAAAAAAAAAATAATAAAATAAATAAAAAATAATAAAAATAAAATAAAAAAAATAATAAAAATAATAATAAAAAATAAATAAAAATAATAATAAATAAATTAAAAAGTATTAAAACAATAATAAAACATTAATCGTTAATAAAATATTATGACGTTAAAACAGAAAGCAGAAAGAAGCAGTTAAAAGCAGAAAGTTATAAAGCAGTAAAGCAGGAAAGAAAGCAGTAAAGCAAGAAAAGTTTAAAGCAGTAAAAGCAGAAGTTAAATCATTTTAAAGCAGAAAGTAAAGCATAAAGCAGTAAAACAAAAAGCATGCTAATCCAACTCAGTGTAGGTCACCACCTCTATTGATAACTGAATTTACTGCTTTAAGGAGTAATTAATAAATATATAGTGTAAAGCAAGAAAACATATATTAGAGAAAGGTTAAAGCTAAGTAAAAGGAGAAAGCAGTAAAACAGTTATTATAAAACAAAAGGCCATACTAATCCCACCGTAGTTCCCACCTCTATATTACTGATTACTGCTTTAGGAGTTTAATGAGGAGTTTTTTAAGTGAGTTAAAGCAGAAAGCAGGGGAAAAAGTAAAAGCGCAGTAAATGTCAGTTTAAAACAAAAAAGCATACATCCCTTTAGGTGTAGGGGTAAACACCTCTATTGATTTACTGATTTGCAGAACTTCTTTAAGTATGTAAGTTTATGTTTTATAATAAATATTTCGACAAATTGTAGTTAAAAATAAACTGATTTATATATCAGACACTTGGATTTTTTTCTTCTACATGCAATTTTAAAATAAAACAAGTATTAAGTTAAAAAAATTAATGTTAATAATATATGTGTTAAATAATACGGTCTGTAATGATTCAGGTTTTAGTGTCGCGAAAAATGTTTTTTTTAATAAATGTTAAGTATGAAATAAAAAATGAATGATGATCATAAGTAATTTTGAAAAGAAATTCTTTGAAATGTTTAAGTATGAAATAAAAAATGAATGACTTATAGCATATATAATATATATATATAATATAATATATATATATATATATTATATATATATATATATAATATATATATTTATATATATATATATATACATAATATATATATATATATATATATATATATATATATATATATATATATATATATATATATATATATATATATATATATATATATATATATAATATATATAATATATATTGTATGCGGGAATATTGCGCCTGCGGGCGCACGCGGCGGTGGTTACGCGGAAATATTGTGCCTGCGGGCGCGAGGCGTGCGGGGCTGCCTGGTGCGCGGAAATATGGCGCCTGCGGGCGCTCGCGGCCGGGCGGGTGTACGCGGAAAATATGGCCGCCTGCGGGGAGCGCTCGCGGCTGGGCGGGTACCCGGAAATATTGCGCCGTGCGCTCGCGGCAGGCGGGGAAACCGCGGGCGGGGGTCGCACCCTGCGGGGCGGAGTTCGTGTATCTTCACGCGGAGGGCGAATGCGAGCGCCCTGATGGTACGTTTATGAAACTAGGAAGCATAATATTTAACCTGTTCTTAGATGTAGGGGGTAGAGATGAGCTATCAAAGATGATTTTCATCAAAAGATGAATCAGTCAATAATAGATGGTATCAAAGATAATGATCTTCATCAAAGATGATCATTCAAAAAAATGAATTAAAACAATGAGGATCAAGGCGGAGAGCATTAGTCATGAGTGGGCCTCGAAGTTTGGAGAACATCAAAGTTGTACGCAGCAGCAGCGAAGTTGAGGACGGTCTTCACAGCTTTTGCATCGAATTTGTGGGCATCATAGTTATGGCATCAAAAATATCGAGTGATGTGATGTGTAAGTGTAAGTTGTATCTGTGTGCGGGTTTGTGAAATGTTAAGTGTATATGGTTTTTAATGTAAGTGTCTATGGTTTATTGTAAGTGCCTATGGCAAGTGTAAGTGCTTATAAGTGTCATAGTGTTTATAAGTGTCATAGTGAATGTGTGTATAAGTGTCATAGTGTATGTGTGTAGGTGCGTGTGCAAGTAATATATATATATAGGCTATAAGTGGTAGAGAAAAATACTAACTCATAGTAGGAAGCATTCCTAGCAACTTGTAAATATTACACCAATCGATCCTCATACCTTATAAACATAGGGCGGTAGACACCCCATATTAAGGCTATTTCGGGGGCTCAGGGGAGGCTAAGAAAAAAAAGTGTGTGCACTCAGTTGGCACTATGTGGCACTCACTTGGCACTATGTGGCACTCACTTGGCACTCATTGGCACTCACTTGGCACTCATTGGCACTCATTGGCACTCACTTGGCACCCACCTGGCACTCACCGGCACTCAATAGAAATACTCAAAAGAAAACGAGTGAAACAATCCCTAGGATTCTCTTACGGTGATTGCGGAACCATCAAAAGCCATCAAGTTAGCGTGGGTCAAAAATGACCCATGGTATCTGGCCAGGTCAGGGCCCGAATATCATGGTTCAACAAGGTTTAAGACATCCAAAAGGCATAAAAAATTTACCGTGGGTCAAAATGACCCATGAGACAAAGGTCTGGGTAGTGTGTTTGTTACGTGAAAAGTATAAGGTGTAAATGTAAGTGTCTATGGGAAAATGTAAGTGTTATAGTGAATAAGTGTCATAGTGAATGTTGTGATAAGTGTAAGGTAAGAGTGTGTTTGTGTTGTGTGTTGCATAAGTGACAATGTTAATAAGTGTCACTAGTGTAAGGTCTATGGGTAGTGTAAAGTGTCTATGGTAAATGTAAGTGATCTATGGATGAGTGTAAGTTGTATAAGTGTCATTAGCTGAAGTGGTATAAGTGAAATAGTGTGTATAAGTGTCATAGTGTAAGTGTCTATGGATGTGTGTGTGTGTATGTTGTGTGTGTGTGTGTGTGTGTGCGCACGCGCGCGTGTGTAGGTGTGACCGAAATATCAAAAAATAGGGCTAAGCCCCTAAAGGGTGGCCAAAAATTAGGGTGGGCCAAAATTGACCCATGGAAGACCAAAGGGTTGGTCGAAAAATTAGGGTTGCCAAAAAATTAGGGTTGCCAAAAAATTAGGGTTCTCAAAAAATTAGGGTTCTCAAAAAATTAGGGTTCTCAAAAAATTTGGGTTCTCAAAAAAAATTTGGGTTCTCAAAAAATTTGGGTTCTCAAAAAAATTAGGGTGGGACACGTACAACGGTTGCTTACGCAACCGTTTGGCGCAACCCTTCTTCGAAGGGTTGCAAAAAATTAGGGTTCTCAAAAAAATTTGGGTTCTCAAAAAAAATTTGGG
>JABUQX010002375.1:17500-22500 GCA_015478945.1 Trachelipus rathkii | reverse complement strand
CCTGGCACCGGCTATATATAACGCAAGGTCATCGACATAGAGAGAAAAATTGACAGTCGCTGGGATAGAAGTAACGATATCATTAAATCCGAGAGCAAATAGTAGTACACTTAGAACACTACCCTGCGGAACGCCTTCATCCAGAGTAAAGTGGCGTGACAGAATAGAAGAGCACCGAACTTGGATGGATCTGTTTGACAGAAGACATTTGATGAAAAGAGGGAGTTGTCCGCGGAAACCGAGCGAATGGAGTTTAAGGAGAATCCCAGTTCTCCACGTTGTGTCGTAAGCTTTTTCAAGGTCAAAAAAAGACACCAAGAACCATCCCACCAGTTGAGAAGGCTTCCCGGATGTCATGGTCTAGTTTTACCAAGGGGTCCGCAGTTGAACGATTTTTGCAGAAACCAAACTGAAAGTTTGAAAAAAGCTTTGCGGCTCTCCAAAACAGTAAAAAATCGGCCTAAACCCATTTTCTTCATTAATTTACAGGAATGACAGGTCAGCGAAATTGGTCTTTGGTTGTCCGCCAACTTCGGATCTTTCCCAGGTTTGGGGATAGGAATTACAAAAGCTGTAGTCCAAATAGATGGAAAAGAAGATTCGATCCAGATTCTGTTATATAGATCCAGCAAAAATGTTGATGCCGAGGGATGGATATGACGAAGCATAATGTACGAAATAATGTTTGGACCAAGAGCACCGTCTTTGCTATTCGCCCATGCAGTTTGATTCTCTGCAAGTATAAAAAGATGGCTGAAGGAGTGATCTTCTTCTTTCGCTGTTGAAAAGTCTGGCAGCGCTGTGTCAGTTCTCAGTTTTTGAAAGGTTTCATGGTAGCGGAAAGAACTTAAGTGGCTAGCAAAACTATAACCTAACGCATCCGCTACAGCAGCAGGAGCGGAGATCGTGTCGGTTATATCAGGCCCATAACGGAGGACTTTGGGTGAGATGTTGGATCAACTAGATATTTTCTGTGTAACTTTCCACATTAAAGGAAAGGGAGTTGTGGAATTAACAGTCGATATGTAGGTTCGAAAATATTGTTTACGAGATTGGCGATTAATTCGCCGAGATCTCGCTGCGGCTGCTTTAAAAACAATCATGTTTTGTGTGGTACGAGTTTTTTGTATTACCTGTAGAGTTTCTTCTTCTCTCGGTTGGCTTGGATGCACTCTTGGGACCACCAAGGGGTTGCCGACCACCTGCCTGAGGAAGATTGCGGAATGTAAGCTTCTGCTGACGAGATAACGACTTGCTGGAAGATGCGAAAGGCGTCATCAACATTCGGAAACCGGTTACTGAAGGGAGAAAGTGAGATAGCTGTGGCCTGATAAAAAGGAACCCACTCCGCTCGATTATAACGCCAGCTGGAGTTAGATTTTACGTTTGGGCTTTTTATAAGCTCATTTAAAGCTATTGGGTAATGATCACAGCCGAATAAATAATCAAAGCTGGACCAGGTAAAGCAATCCATAAGGGAATGGGAGCAAAAGGAAATATCAATACAAGAAGAAGTGTGTATCTAAACATTCATATGTAGGGAGTCCTGTGTTAAGGCATCCCAGGGAAAAGGGGGTTAGGAGATCTATTAGGATCTTGGACTAAGACAAAGTGACAGAGTATTCCCGTAGAGGTTGTGCAGGTTGAAGTCTCCTAGTATAACAATCGGAGTAGGGAGCTGTTTAAAAAGTCACCCTTAGTAAATTCACTACTTGGACCCAAGTGGAATGAGCAGCTAGTAAGGTCGGTGGACAAAATTATTCGTGATGCCACTGCATGAAGTTTTGTTTGGAGAGGACTGGAGAATGGGGGACAAATATGTGAATGAGTTTACCTGCACCTCCCCTATCATTGTCACCTCTTTCTATAGAAGTCAGCGGTGATTTATATCGGACAGTTGAAAGAAGATTACGATGACTATATCGAATTCTGTAAACATATACACTTTGGCTGCTAGCAAATGTTTATTAGTTTAACAAGTCTTCCAAAATTAGAGTGGTAGCCACGACAATTCCATTGAAGAAAAATGGTCATGCTGAGTTGTTATGAATATTATAATGATGGTCTTTTAGAGACAATTGTCTCTATGGAACTAGGGGTAGTGTTGGTGGTGGGTTCGGATGGAGAGGAAAGGTTGAGACGTAGATCTCGACGAGGAGGTCAACAATATATTATATATATATATATATAATATAATATAATATATATATATAATAATATATATATATATATATATATATATATATATTATACTATATATATATATATTATATATATATTATATTATATATATATATATATATATATTACTATATTATATATAATATAATTATCTATATATATATATATATATACTATATATTTATATATATATATATATATATAATATAAATATATAATATATATATAAAATAATATATATATATAATATATATATATATATATATATTAAAATATATATTATAATATTATAATATATATTATATATATATATTTATATATATATATAATAATCTATAATATATAATATATATAGTATATATATATTTTTATATATATAATAAATATAATATATATATATATAATTTATATATTATACTATATAACGCAGAAGGAGATAGATAATATATAAGAAACTGTACTTCAAGAGGCACAGAAGAATAACCGACCTAGCAGTATAATATGCCATCTATATACATTAGTAAATTATATATTTAACATATATTTAATATATATATATATATATATAATATATATATATATTAGTATAATATATATATATATAACTATATTATATATATATATATATAAGTAATAGAGTTATAATTATATATATATATATAATATTATAATAATAATATAATATATTATATATATATATATATATGCGATATATATATTAATATATATATATATAATATATGTTGAAGCTATTAGCTTAAGACACTTTACCTAAGCAATGACGTAATGATATAATATATATGATAATAGTAAGTAGTATATATTACACTTTTATATAACTATATATATTATATATATATATACTATATCTATAATACTTATATATATATATAGTATATATATATATAATGACTAATAATATATATTATATTATATATACAATTAAATAAAGACTGTACAATATAGTATATACATATATAGTATAGTATTAATTATATATGAGATATATATATATATATAGTAATATATATATATATATATATATATATATATATAATATTATATATATATAAGTATATATATCAATATATATATTATAATATATAAAATATATATATTATATTATATATATATAATAAATATATATATATATTACTATATATATATATATATAATATTATATATATAATATATATTAATATATAATATATATACTATATAATATATATAATATATATATATATATATATATGTATAGTATATATATGATAATATTACTACTATATATATGATATTATATATACGTAATATTATATATATATATATAATATATTATATATAATATATATAATATATATAGGTGCGTATAAATATATATATTATATATAATATATATCTATATATATTATAGCGTGAGGTTATACTATATGACTATTTATATAATATAAATATATTATATAATTTTATATATTATATATATATAATACATAAATATAATAAGTATATAATCATATATATAATATATATATATATTATATATATATATATATATATATTATATATATATATATATATAATAATAAGTATATATATAAATTATATATATATATATATATAATATAATCTACATTTACACCCCCTCCAGGTAGGACTTTCGCCCTGTCAGTTGGGCCAGCATCTTCTTCCTTCTCCAGAAACTCTTGATTCTAGAGCACTTTAGAAAACTGTCCGCGCCCAATAGTTTTTCGATTTAGACCTTGAGTTATCTACGTCAGGTTAGGCGCTTTCACCTTGAATGTAACTAGCATCGTCTTCCAATTTAACCTCTTAAATATTGTTCTTTCCAGAGCTTCCAGAACGAATCGTGTTTTAAGGTGCAAATTTTTCGACTGCTGTCAGGAGTTTTTAACAGCAAAAAAGTAATGGGCCTGGTTGCTAGTCTGTCACCTGACTGTGAGAAGAAAGTCTTCTTTGGTCCGATGGGTGTCAAACATTCTATTCTTTTTATAGTACCATTTATAATATCGGGGTTTCTACGAACCTTAAATGAGTCTTCATGAATCTGAGCTATTTTATTAATCATGATAAAAGATTATCGGATAATGATTCTCAACAATAAGCATTATTGTCGCCCTGCCTTTAATTTATCATTATGTTTTTGAAATACTCTCTCATGAATAAAATTTTTGTTATTACACTCCGTAAGTTCTAGCCTCTTTGAATTTAATAGTTGAAAGATTGCTTAAATAAGATCTGGTTATTTTCTTATATATATATGGAGCACACGACGAGGATGGAGTAGTAGTTAGATGATTTTTAGAAAATTCCGAATGCCTTGTTGCTGACTATATATAAGAAACACGTGTAGTTGCTGGTGGCCTCTTAGTTTTCTTTTAGTTTTTCTTTCCTCTCTATTTTTAATACATATAATATATAGATATAATTATTAATATATATATATAAACAGGTATCACACCGTATATTATATATTATAATATCTAGTATATTATATACTAATATATTAACTATATATATATGTATATAGTATTTTATATACATATATATACATATATATACTATAAAGTACTAAAATATAATATATATATATATATATAATATAATTAGACGTTGGCCGACGCACCCGGGTGCGGTCGTGCGGTGCGTGCGGTGCGGGTGGCCGGTTGCGGTGCGGTGCGGTGCGATGCGGTTGCGGTGTGGTGCGGTGCGGTGCGGGTGCGGTTTGCGGTTGCGGTTCGGTCGGTGTGGGCCGGTCTGGTGCCGTGCAGGTGCGAGGCGGTGCAGTGGCGGTATGCCGTCGC
>JABUQX010002373.1:27500-32778 GCA_015478945.1 Trachelipus rathkii | reverse complement strand
AAAAGGAAGAAAGAAATAATTAGTATAAAGCTTGAATAAAAATTAATAAATTTACTCCCATCTTAAATAGCTCTATTGGAATTAAATTCGTTTATAATAAATTTTTAAACATTTTGAAAACAAAATAAAACCAACCGTTCTCGTCGGATTCTTCTCCTTTCTTTTCTCTAAACTTGTCAATCAAATCATTAAAAGCCGTCATGGATTCCTCTTCCGGACGTTTGTGGATATCTTCAATCATTATCACATCACTAATATCAATTCGGAACTTCCGAATCAGTTCGGACATTTTGCGATGCTCTGTTTCCAAATCACCCTTTAATTGAAAATGAACGAAATTATCAAAAGCATTTCTAAACTAGTTACTTAATCCACTACCAAACCAAGCATTATCTTTTAATTTTAGCGACATTCTGGTTGAGAACCATTTCTAACAAAAATATTTTATTGGTTCACATACTATTTCTCATTGAATCCGTTGGGAATATTGTTTAAATTCTTTAAGATAAAATGCGATTTCCCATGGGATATATTGGTGTTTTAAGATAAATTTTGAATTTCCATTCGGAAATTCCTCAATGGTTCCCGTGAGAAATTCCTTTAAGAATGGGATCCATTGGTGTCTTACGATAAATTTTAAATTTCCAATCGGAAATTCAATTAAGACCAATCGGAAAACAACAGAATCGTATGGTATTGATTGGGAAAAATAAAATCTTTAGAGAAAAACTGCTTGTTAGGTATATTATAAATACCAATCGGAAATTTATCGATTGTTAAAGTTTCCACTGGGTTGCATTGGGAATTATCAGATTTCCCATTGGTCCTGAAGGATCATGGGAGAATTCTTATACTATCAGACATCTTTTGCTAGGCATGGTTTAAAATAATCAAAATTGGATACATGTTCTAAAAAGATTGTTTTATAATGTAATATCTACGAATAAGTTTAACAGTTTCACTAAACATCACTAAACGAGTAGCTACAAAGCATTAAATAAAAAAATACTTACTCTTTTAGAACATAAACAAAATATTCTAAGTTTGCAATTTTCCCAAAGAGTTCTTGTTGTTAAAATGTATGGCAAAAGTAAAGTTAAACCTGTAAAATATGATAAATTAGGGCAAATAATGTTCTTAAAGGTAACAAACTTCAAATATTGATGGAGTTATTCGTTAAATTATGTACTAATAGAACACATCCTTAAGAAGAAAACACTACGGAAACGTATACGTATCTTTGGAATTAGTTTTAAATGTTTTGCAGAAAGAAAAAAAAAGTAAATGCATTAAGTGTTGAATTTGCTATTTGTAAAAATGAAACGACACGTTCGTTCAGTTAATTACTAAAGAGACTGTCAACAAGTTGTAATAGTGTAACAATAGTTCTTACCTCCGTCATCGAAGAGCCACCACACATCAATGGTTCCGACAGGTTGCTTCAATTTGAACTTATTCATATTTTCTATAACGTCACCCGATACTAAATCACCGCTCCCTTTCCATTTGAATACAGTTTTCTTAGGACTTTTTTTAGGACTTGTTTTCTTCTTACATTCGAGTTCGAGGTAAGACCCGCCACGAGCATCAATGACGTCCGAATTCGCGCTTGATTTGCGAGACGAAGCATAGCTACCTGTTTCAGACATTTCGGCAATGGTCTGGGCTGGGACAAGCAGTGATTTGGCTTCGGATGTTGTACGCTCCTCTTCTTTTATTGGAGTAACCTGTCGCCCATTTGATTGGTTTAAATTATTTACATTCTCTTCAGATGACTGGCAAGATTTTGCTGTAAAAAACAAAAGTATTGTAATTTTACCACAAAAATCAATTAATTATATTATCAATATTTTATTTGAAGACTAAAATAGAATCAAGAAAGGTAACTTACCTTTTAACTTATCAAGTCCCAAGGAAAGAGTGATAGCTTTAAAGATACAATTGACAGTTAAAGGCAAGGTAAAAGCAAATTGCTAAACAAATTCAAATTTTATAAACAGAAAGAAACAGACCACAAAAAATTAAACTCTTTTTACCAAGGGGTAAAAGAGTCGGGGGGAGGGTCGACTTTGACCTAAATTTCATTAACCGGCACAAGCCAGCCGGACAATCGAGCGGTACGATCTAAAAAATACTTCAGGCAAATGACCTGCCTAACGCCAAATAATGTCCACTCCTTTCCCAGGAAAATTAAAACTCATTTTATCAATCTGAACGATGAAAAGAATGGGTAAACCTATAAGAATCGAACCTTAAACCCTCGATTGCCAATCGAAACTCTAAACTAACAGCGTTATATAAAGTTCATTTTCCAACTAATTTCCAAAATTTTTCTCCCTCTCCAAATTTTTTTTTTTTTTTTTTTTTTTTTTTTTTTTAATTAAAACACTTTTACAATTATAAATAAACAAGACTTATTGTGTACTTACATTATTTTTATCCTGCTTCTTCTTTTTTTTTCTGACGAGAATTGGCATTTCCATTCATCTTTGATGTCCAATTCAGAAGACGGAACTTCTAAAATGTCCTTGAGTAGTTCATCTTACCAGGTATTCGTAAGATACAAACAGCATAATGGTATTTAAAGAGCACCACTGATTATATATATATATATATATTATATATATATATATATATATATATATAATATATATAATATATAATATTATATATATATATATATATATATATATATATTATATATATATATATATATATATTATTATTATTATTTATTATCAGTGTCATATTGTTAGGACTGTTATTAATATGTATTTTTGTGATTATTGTTTTTAAATATTATTATTATTAATCATCATCATCTACCTTCTTTCCCCAGATTGGGGGGTGAGGTGCGCAACATACACCAGAAACAGAATAGTAGTAGAAGAACATGACAAGTCTAAAAGAATGCCCTCCCCCCCTTTTACCATCCACTCCATACCCTTATGTGAGAACTCGTTGCAGTCAAAAAATCCACCACAAGTTTTCACTAGACTGCGACGGACCCTCCCTGGGGTATCTCGTCAATGTGGCGTTCATCCCCTGGGCAAAGCCCAACAACCATACCCCTTCACAAAAACATTGCCATTCTCCTATTATGCTTATGCACCTTTCTTCTCGCCTCATACCAACTCAAATTTTCTCTCCTTCAGGCACTCCTTCACTGACTCAATCCACTTTTTCTTCGGTCTCCCAGCCGGTCGATTCAAAACACCCACACTACTATACATCAGCTTAACCAACCATCACCCACCCTTTTCATTTGACCAATGCATCTCAATACACACTCGTTTATTCCCTCATTTACACTCTTCTTAACACCACACCACTCCCTAATGCGCTCATTCCTCAGTCCATCAATTCTTCTCACACCTCGCATCTACCCCTAAGATTCTCCATCTAAACACAACTCACACACACACATATATATATTATATATATATATTATATATAATAATAATTATAAATTATATATATATATATATATATATATATAATATATATATATATATATATATATATATATATATATATTATATATATAATATATAATATATATAATATATATATATATATATATATAATTTCTTCTGATAAACAATTACCTAATGCAACGGGTTTGCTCTTATATTTATACTAAATCAACTTTTTTCATCATTTATTCATTATTCAAGTAAATTAGATTTATTAAAAAAAATATCAAAGAATAGACCCCTTAAACCCTCAATTGCGAGAAAAGATTGAAATCAATAGAAAAGGTGGGAAAACAAAACGATAAACGGTTGTGTCTATTTGTCATTTAAAATGACCTCGTGGCGTAGGAGGTTGACTCGCCGACTCTCATGCGAGAGGATGCTGGTTCAATCCTCTGCGTAGCAGTCTGAGTTTTATCTTCCTGGGGGCAAGAATTAAAACTCGGCTGCGAACACTTGGTGGTGACAGGTTTGGGATACCCGGCCTTAAAGTTCGATTTCCTGTAGCCCCCACCCCCCCCCCCCCCGTTGTTATCCTCTGAGAAGGGGATTGACAATGACACAAATAAACACTTTGAAGGAAACAACTTACTGTATAGTCCCGAAGTATCCTTTAAGAGAGTCGGATGAGCAAAAGGCCCAATCATGTTTGTAACCTAACATAGCTATATTCGGTTTTAGCTTTCCAAGGCCTACAAGGGACATCATTTCTCTAGCTGCTTTATCCATTCGTGAGGCATTTGCTAGAGTATAAAATGCCTTTATCTTTTCTTTTTGAAGCCATTTATTGGCTGCCTTCTGCCTTTCTGTGCGAAGGCGGTACGATATTTCTTCCTGTAAGAGTGAAAAAAAATGCACTTTAACCATAAGAAGGAGTTGGGGAGGAGGAGGAATTTGAGTTACATTGACTTAAGTATTGCTTAAAAGTTCAAAAACATTCAATTGATGTTCTCACCTCTTCAGAGCAATTGGCAACTACGAGCAAAGCCATATTTTTTGTCAAGGAATGGGCAAAATGAACAAGAGGAGGACGGTCAGAAGGATCACCAGCAAATAAAAGTATTTGTGGGCGGAAAGTTTTCACATGGTCGTCGAAACGATCTAAAGAAAAGACTGCATTCATTGCCTGACGGTAACTTTCCGACTGAACGGAAGATCCCCAGTTTATATCTGTCAGAAATTTAAAAGTATATTAACAGAAATTTCCACGAAAACTCCACAAAGTACATCTGCACAACGTCGACAAGAAACGGTGTGAAATTTCATCTGCATAACGTAGGAAAAGCATGTTTCTAATTTTTAGAATGTTAAAAACACGAACCAATAATACAATCTATTATAATTAGTATATCATGTTAATTTAATCAATATACTTTTGATTATAGATAAATATACTTACCAAGTTTCCTGTAGGCTACTATGAGATATAACGAGATGACAATTAGCACCGTAATAAGAGCAGTTTTCCAGTCAATGAGAAACATTACCACACCGCACAAGACTGCACCAAGAAGACTCAACCACATGTTGTAATACTGATTAAAAAACTATTTTTAAAACTTTGCTTGTCAAAGATTTCGTTAATATATATTAAATTTGAAACTCTTAATACCGTATACTTAAAACTAAAACAAGTTCACAGTTTATGTATGATGACCATCTGATAAACTTAAGTGACGTCACAAGATATAAGGTTATCTAATTGATAAAATATATAGTTAATACGAGATTCACAAAAAAAAAATCAATCAATAGTTATTTTTATCTTTTAATTTTAGAGTTGTTTATCTCACCTTAAAAGT
>JABUQX010002373.1:10000-17500 GCA_015478945.1 Trachelipus rathkii | reverse complement strand
TTCCAGGCTACGAGCTCAAGGCAAGTGAACCCACCTGCACGAGAGCCCGTGATACTCTCCGTCTTCTGATTGATTGAGTATTTCAGGGCGGGATTATATATTATTTCATTTCGACTTATACTAAAATTTTGTGTGCCCAAACTTTAGCATAAATTTAACTTATATAAATTTAAATTTTTTTACAAATAAATTATAATGGAGTACTATATATATATATATATATATATATATATATATATATATATATATATATATATATATATATATATATATATATATATAATATATATATATAAATAGATATATGCTATATATATATATATATATGACCTTGTATGTTTGTTTTACGCTTGGGTCAGTTTTGATTTTTGTTTTTAATATATTGCTACTATATGATATCAACAATAATTTCAGTGGTAACCGAAATGATTAAAAAATATATAAGGGACCAGTTCGTTTTACGGATCCGTAACTTTTAATTTTTTTTTTTTTAAATAAAGGAATACCCAAGGGTAAACCCCAAAAATGACAGGAGTCGGGGTCTCTCGGTCTTCCGGGGAATGACAGGGTAGGACTATTTCCCACCTCCGGGGAGGGTCTCCGGAACAACCGCTCTTTGGTATTTGGGTGTCATATTCCTCCGCCCCTCCCCTACAGGGTATGGAAAACGTCCGTCCCCATCGGCTCAGGCCCCCTAATTTTTTTTATTTTTATTTTATTATTATTTTTTTACATTTTAATAAGCTTTATACGATTCTAAATATGTAATTTTTTTTTCTGTAAGTGTCGTACTTTTTGAGATATTTAATTTATGAAAAAAATGTTTTTTTTTTTTTACATTTTTGTAATAAGCTTTATACGCTGATTCCAAATATGTAATTGTTTTTTTTCTGTAAGTGTCGTACTTTTCGAGATATTTCATTTTTAAAACAATATTTAACAAAAATGTGATTTTTAAAAATTATTTAAAAATACTTCGAACTTTTGAATCATGTTCGTTACCACTGAAATTCATTGTTGGTATCATATAGTAGCAATACATTTAAAAAAAAAAAAAAAAAAAAAAAAACCCAAAAAAAGAAAAAAAGAAAAGAGTATATATATATATATATATATATATATATATATATATATATATATATATATATATATATATATATATATATATATATATATATATATATATATATATATATATATATATACATATATATATATATATATATATATATATATATATAAAAGGAGATATCATTATGTAATATAATTAGTTAATTTAAAAGCTAATCTGAAAAAGAATTAATTTTGATAAATAATTGAATGGATTTAGAGGAAATGCTAATTTTAATTAACTTATTATTATTATTATTATTATTATTATTATTATTATTATTATTATTAGGTAGCGTAATTTTTCACTACTGACTGTAGGGGACCAATACAAAACCCACTCACATTACTAGTAAAGGAAAGAAATTATACTGTCACAATAACACAAAACAGATATATACGTTACACATACATACATAAAACATACAAAAGCACACAAACACAAACGCACTTGGGGTGTGGAGCCATAAAAGTTTAACGATTCAAGCTAAGGCATGTTAAAAATTTGGTCTGCATCTCGTATAAGAAATAAGCCTATTTTTTAAAGCATAATAAAAATTGCATAAGAAACTGAAATAGCAAACTTAGATCCCTTAGATTTTAGCACTACCACCAAATTATTATTATTATTATTATTATTATTATTATTATTATTATTATTATTATTATTATTATTATTATTATTATTATTATTATTATTATTATTATTATTATTATTATTATTATTATTATTATTATTATTATTATTATTATTATTATTGGACCTTTATTAAACCAGGGAGCATTAAATTTTTTTTATCTTTGTAAAGTTGGTAAAACTAAGAAATACACATTTTATGATCCAAGGGAAAATTTAGAAATAAGAGATTTTATTTATTTTAAATTAAATTTGTTAAGTTTCACAAAGTCGAATTTGTGTATTTTTTTTTTGTCTTAAATGATTTTTTTTTTCATTTTCAAAATTATTTTATCTTGTAGGTAAATTATTTTTTTATTAGATATTTATTGAGTTAAATTAAAACTAAAACAATACCATAGATTAAACGCACGGCAGGGTGGCGTGTATGCATGGCAGACCGCTCGCTGAAGCGCTCACTCCAAATGCGCGGGAGCGGTGCCGTGTAACAACCTATTTATATATGTATATAATGTAAATATAACTATAGACATTACCGTGCTATAGATGCTATAGATTAAACTTTATTACATATCTTTTTTATTTAATGGGAAAATTTATTATTTATGTGAAGTTTATCTCTTACGAATTCAATCTTCCTTGATTACTCAATAATAATAATAATAATAATAATAATAATAATAATAATAATAATAATAATAATAATAATAATCTACCGGTGACGGTTGAAGAAAAAAATCCAACGTTGGTATGGCATCAGGCGATCTCAGCGATCAGGCTCAAATTACGATAATAATAAAATGGGAACTACATCATGGTCGTATGTTTGTAAATAATAATAATAATAATAATAATAATAATAATAATAATAATAATAATAATAATAATAATAATAATAATAAATTAAATAAGTCAACCGGTGGTGTTGTGAAAGTGGTGATGATAATGGTAGAAATTGTGTTTATATGATGTTTTGGTTATCATAACGAAATAGAATTTTCCGGTATTGCAGTATTGGTAGTGTTGAATGGCAACTCTTTGATAGCTAATATGAAAATGATAGTACTGAACAATTTAGTTGGGAAAATTATAGAAATGACAGTAACAGTGTGGTTGGCACCTTTATGGAAATGAAACCATTAACAATAATGGTACATAAAAAGTGGATAGTATGGTGGGCGTTGAAAATGCTGAAAATAACGATTATATATATATATATATATATATATATATATATATATATATATATATAACTATATATCATATATATATATATATATATATAATATATATATATATATTTATATATATATATACCATACACCTCTATATTATGGATGTACCGATACCAGAAAAAGAGGCCGATACCGATACTCTATTTTTTAGGTACCGATACCGATACTTTAATTAATATAATAAATACACAATAATAAGATAGAAAATTTGTGTACTGCTAGGCAACTCAGGATTGCATCCTGTACAATCAATACTTAGCCATTTATTTCATATTTGTGCACAAGTATATTTATTTTATAAATTAAAATAGTATAATAATAAATGCAAATATAATATTAATAACTTTTTTATGTTTGTGTTTATTCAAAAAAATATTCCATTTCCATTTTCCAGTAAGTATTAACAAAGTTTAGCAACTAGCTTTTATGTTTTAACATGATTACAATTTACAAAAAGATTCTTTAACTAGCTACAATATAAAGAATAAAAATAATGAAAGAAAGTAGCTCAATTAATCAGCTGAAAAGACAAAATAAAAAAATGCTACTATTCAAACAAAACATAATAATAATATTCTTCCTCATTTAAGATAAAGATATATATCATTCAATCCTCAAATTCAAAAATTATCAAATTCTGATGCAAAAATATTAAGCTTTCACTAGTAGTATCTGACGAGAGCCTGTTCCTGTTTACATTAGGGTTGTACTGGAACTGAAATTTTCAGTTCCATTCGGAACCGGAATTAGCCGGAATCCCAAAAAAATCCGGCCGGAACCGGAATTTCTAATGAACTTTTCCTTTAACTATAAAGAAATAAAAAAAAATTCTTTTTAACTTTCAATCTAATATTTTAAATATATATATATATATATATATATATATATATATATATATATATATATATATATATATATATATATATATATATATATATATATATATATATATTATATATATATATATATATATATATATATATATATATATATATATATAAAATATACTGATCATTTTGAAAAATATACGAATCAAAAAGAAATAATAAGTTTGGTTAGGTTAAGTTAAGTTGCTTTAGGTTACATAGATTTAAATAAATAATTAGGACTTTTTTAGAAAGTTATCGTTTTTGTCATTTGTGCTTACGCTCGATAAGAAATGCTTACCCAGTTTTAGCACGAATTTTGTGTATAAACTATCACGATTTCATATAAAAGTTACTTTTGTTTACAAACATTTGGAATCAGCTGTTTCTGCTGGAGCACGTGGTTTTGTAATAAACAGAAATAAAAAAATAGCAAATGGTTTATATTACAAATAATTGATCAACTATTGTGATGGAGTTTATCGATTTGGAAGAAATTAGATTTAAAGCTAATTTTATTGAATGAAACATTCATCAAACCAAACGGACTTACCACGCCGCCATCTTGTTTATTTACATTTTTTCGTAAGAACGTGCTTAAATTCGGCAAGCACGGGAAATAGCAACCTTACAGAATTAAGGAAATTCCTTACGTTTGGTGAGCATTTTTCTCGATTTTGCGCTAGGTTGACAAAAACCGGAGGCATTTCATGGGCTTTGCGTAGCACAAATGCAAAAACGAAAACGGCTTTAATATTTTTATTGGTGTGAAGCTCTTTTATTAAAATAGTTTTCTTTTGAATTTTATCATATAAGACCGTTATTGTTTTTGTCATTTGTGCCGCTGGATAACTAAATATGAGTTTTAGGACGAATTTCGTGTATAAACGAACGCTTGCTTACAAACATTTGAAAAATCAGCTGTTGTGATGGACCATGTGGTTTTGGAATAAACAGAAATAAAAAAATAGCAAAAGGTTTAATATTACGATAATGATCATGAAGCATGATGTGTTTATCGAATTTCAAGGAATTTGATTTAAAATAATTTTATTGAATAGAGAATTTATCCAAACCAAACGGACCTACCACACCGCCATCTTGTTTGGTTTGTGCTACTAGAACAGGCCCAAATTAAATCAGCACGAAATAGCGACCTTACAGAGAGGAGCCGGAAGCTCTACTTGCATTTGGTATTATTTTCTATTTTAACTAAGTTTGCGACAGTAAAGAACGCAAACTCAATGAGCATTTCTTACGTTTCTAAGCGCAAATGCAAAAAGCAGAAAGCGGCTTAAAAATGTGTTCGAGCCAAACTTATTTCTTTTTGATTCGTATATTTTTCAAAACGATTAGTATAATTTTCGTAGTGCGGCACACGTTCTAGACTTTTACTATATATATATATATATATATATATATAGTATATATATATATATATATATATATATATATATATATATATATATACGGTATATATATATATACTATACCATATATATATATTAACATATATATATATATATATATATATATATATATATATATTAGCAACCAGATTTTAATAAAGATTTTATTCATTGATGGATTGCAGATTTCAATGCCTAAATAATAACCTCAAAATTGTTTTAAAATGCCATCATTCATAAAAGATTTTTTATTATTAATGATATTACAAAATTTATATAGAGTGTAAAATATGCCACAGAAAAATAAAACGAGGTAGTACACTTAAAAACAACACCACTTCATAAGCATATGGAAAATCATCACCGAAGAGAATATCTGGAAATCAAAAATTGATAAAACTAAAGAGGAGTCTCATGTTCTAGAACAGAGGACATCCCAAAACAGCAGATCCAAATAGTGAAACAAGTGAGTCATACAGGGAGAATTTCTCTCCCAATTTTGTCATCAATGACCCCTAACAATCATTTCATCAAGAATATTGTCTAATGAAAAGTAACAGCATTCACAATCATTGAAGAGCTGGGATTCATAAAACTTATTGCCATCTCCAACCAAATTTTGGCAAGTATTCTACTTAAATATGGCGGTGGGGATCAACAATATTGAGATAATTTAAGGCCAGTCAGATATCATTACACTAATTACATGGTTAGCTAAATATTCAAACGAGTCATTTATTTCTTTAACTGCTCACTGGCTTACCAGCGAGTTTGGAAAAATGGACTGTGTACTCCATTGCAATATATATATATATATATATATATATATATATATATATATATATATATATATATATATATATATATATATATATATATATATATATATATATATATATATATATATATATATTTTGAGGTATTTGAGTAAACTTTATTTAAAAAATACTGTAGGTATGTAATAGAATATTAACATTAAGAACATTAGAAATAGAGACAGTAAGAAGCCACATGGGCCTATCGAGACTGTCCCAGTCAAGCTAATAGAACCAATCACCAAACATGCTAATGAAAATCGACAATGAATGGGGGTTGGATGAGGTTGAACCAAGAAAAAGATTTGTGTGAACACAAGCGGCCAATCAGTGCCTGGATGCAAAGAACAAAACCAATAAGATGCTAGGTACAACAAATCGCAATGTCATTTACAAGAGCAAGGAAGTTAAATAAACTGCACAACAGCTATATTAGACCAGTACTAGAGTACTGTGCACAGCTCAGGATATCTTTCCAAGGAAGGAACACAGAATACTAAATAAAAGACAGTAATAAGCCACATGGACCTATCAGAGACTGTCCCAGTCAAGCCAAAAGAACCAATCACCAAACACGTTCATGCAAATCAAACAAAGGCACTAGGGCTTGTATGCTACATAGTATTCTAGAAAGTCTAAACATGCTCTCATCTTAAATGAGCATGTGTATGAATCTTACACACAGCAGATCAGAATGCTACACCAAGGCTACATATTTTGTTCCAAAAGATGGGCTATGGTTATGTAAAATAAATTCCTTCCAACAAATTTTTTCACAGAAGTAGATTTGTAATTCCGGTTCCGGCCGGAACCGAAACAGAAAAAAAAAAATTCAGCCGGACCAAGAATTCCAGTAGACCTCTAGTTTACATTCTCACCTACACTAAAAATATGCTCATCGACTGATGAAGGAGGGGCTGATAAATATTTGCTTGCAAGCACTGATGATAATGGAAACCTTTGGCCCTTTCTCCTGCCACCACATGAAAGGATTCTCTTCTGTGGGCAGCATCTCCATGTTTTCATTGCCTCATCTCCTCTTTCACAGAGTGCAAATTTGAATTATCTTTATCCTTGATGACTGTCTTTTCAGTTTTATCGATGAGGTTCCTTGGTGTGATTCCTTTGAAGGTGAATGATATGTCAATGCAATTTCGGCCATGAACGTATCAAAGTCTAACATATCCTAATCCTCTTCTTCTTCAGTAGGTTTATTTGCTGAAAAGCCACCATCGTCACTATCAGTGCTGTTGCAGGTTGATAAAACCTGGCACCACTTCCCAGCTGAATCTTTTGTTTTTTTGACAACTCCTCGGTTATCTCTTCCACAAATACATTTGGAAGTGGTTCACCGTCGGAGATACCATTCTTTGGGGTTTCAGCTAGCTTAAGGAATTCTTTATTGAACATTTATATATTGAAACTAGA